>BGPR01000344.1:107756-129193 GCA_013235015.1 Araneus ventricosus | reverse complement strand
ATTTGACCACCATCTTAGAGGATGCTTACTAGTCCAGTCAACGAAGGGTTTGAGAAAAAATATTAAATCAGAGTAAATATACTTGGCAGAATTCGGATTACGCCAAGATAGCAGCTGTGAAGAGATTTGACCACCATCTTAGCGGTTGCTTACTAGTCCAGTCAGGAATGGCGCTAGAGTTTGCCCGATGGGGGGCGCCGATTTGCCCGACAGGGGGGTACGAGTGTAATGAAATTGGTCTCAAATTTTCGCCAGATTATTATTTATCAACTACAGTTGAATACCCAGTACAAAAATTTTCCCTGACGAGATACAAAATTTTTCCCCGACGGGGGGGCACAGCATTCCCGACAGGGGGGCCCTTGCCCCCCCGGTCCCCCCTCTGGCGCCACCCCTGAGTCCAGTCAACGAAGGATTTGAAAAAATAAACCCATTAAATCATAGTAAATATACTTGGCAGAATTCGGATTACGCCAAGATCGCAGCTGTGCAGAGATTTGACCACCATCTTAGCGGTTGCTTACTAGTCCACTCAACGAAGGATTTAAAAAAAAAACATTAAATCATATAGTTTTGAAAATTGGTAAACTTGTTCGTGAGGGGCTTCTGATGAACATACTAAAAGTCCCCGGTCCTGGGGGTGAGCTCGCGCCGCCATTTTGGATTTTATCCCTCCATTTTTAGTTTTTCTTAAACATCTCGAAATCTATTCAGTTTTCAAATTAGATGCGATTTAACACATTAAAGACCGTAAATTCCCTACAAATACATACGTTTAGTTTTCCTCCAGCTTTAATAGTTTTCCAGATAATGGATCTCAAAGACTGCCGCCATCTTGGATTTCCTCCCCTTTTTCAGTTTTTCTTGAATATCTCGAAAACTATTCAATATTCAAATTACATGTGACTAAACAAATTAACGATCGTACCATTCCCTAAAAATGGATGCTCTGGGTTTCTTCAAGCTTTAATAGTTTTCGAGATAATTGGTTTCAAAGTGGATGTATATGTAAAAAATCTTAGTTGATAGCCCAGTCAACGAAGGTTTTCAAAAAATTATTATATGTTCTTGTTTTGAAAATTGGTACACTTGTTCGTGAGGGGCTCCTGATGAACATACTAAAAGTCCCCGGTCCTGGGAGCTCTTCGCCATTTTGGATTTCATCCCTCCATTTTTAGTTTTTCTTGAATATCCTAAAATCTATTCAGTTTTCAAATTACAATTGATTTAACAAATTATAGAGCGTAAAATTCCCTACAAATAAAAGGTTTTAGTTTTTCCTTAGCTTCAGTAGTTTCTGAGATAATGGTTCTCAAAATTTGTCGCCATCTTGGATTCCATCCCTTTTTTTATTTTTCTTGAATATCTCGAAAAGTATTTGATTTTCAGATTACATTTAATGCAACAAATTAATGATCGTAAAATTCCCAACAAATGCATGTCCTTATTTTTTACCTAGCTTTAATAGTTTCCGAGATAATGGATTTCAAAATTTGCTACCATCTTGGATTTTATCCCCCCTTTTTTAGTTTTTCTTAAATATCTCAGAAACTATTAAAGCTAGAAAAAAAAATTCGAGCATGCATTTGTTGGGAATTTTACGATCATTAATTTTTTGTATGATATCTAATTTGAACATGAACATGTGCACCAATTTTCAAAACTATACTATTTTATGTTTTTTTTCAAACCCTTCGTTGAATGGACTATTAACCAAGATTTTTTTTATTGATTCATCCACTTTGAGAGCAATTATCTCAAAAAATATTAAAAATTGAAGAAAAATCAAAGTATCCATTTCTAGGAAATGGCGCGCTCTTTAATTTGTTCAATAATATGTGATTTTAATATTGAATAATTTTTGAGATCTTCAAGAAAAACTAAAAATGGAGGATGAGATCCAAGATGGTGGGGAGAGCTGACCCCCACCGGGCCTGGGACTTTTAGTATGTTCATCAAGGGGGGCCGCCCCCCCCAAAACACACGGAACCCCTTTTTAAAAAAAAAACTTTATAATTTCCCCCCCCCCCCCCATTGTGGACCTTCGTTGGCAGGTGTGGTATTGATTATTTTATATCGGCAAATTACATCCTTTTAATGACTTTGAGACATATAAATTTTAATTCAATAATCAAACGTACGAAATGTTTTTTCTTTGCACTTTCTGAATTCAGGACAGCAAGCTTGTTACTTTAACAAGACCCCCTTAATTCAGAATCTGACCTTTCCTTTTCACTTCTGCTTTAGTATGCCACCCCCCGCTCCAGGAGAAAAGCACACGCATAATTAGATAATTTTAGACCACACATAATAAGGTAACTCTTGTTTTCGAACCCCTTTGGTTGCTTCTAAATTGGAAAGTGATCCTTCAGGCTTTCGGTTCTTTTGAAAAGGAGGGTTCGAACACTTTTGCTCTGCCGGTCACTTTCCGACTTTTGTCAAATTTTGACAATAAGCTTGCAACTGTCTTTTGCAAATTTTACAGCCCAGGCGAGACATGTTGTCTGATCCTGACAATGATTTTCCTTCGGACCTGTCTGTTTTGATTGATTGCAATCCTGGGGCAGTTCGAATCCCAAAATTTCCCACTTGGCTTTGATTTATTTTGCCGCTGTCCACTCAGAAGTGACAAAGAGGTCTATTCTGGTACCCCCGGTTGGGTTGGGAGACGTCACTTTTCCCGTTGTTAACGTGCGGAAAAAGTGACTCCTCCCAACCCAACCGGGGGTACCAGAATAGACCCGAAAGATGCCCGATTGGGTGACAGTGGCTGTCGTCTTGACCAGGGGGCGTACACAATGGGTTGCTAGATTGCTTGGCGGGAGTTTTGGCTGTTTCTGTCCACACTTGGCGAGAAGATTTTATTCATCCTGTGCCTTTGACACCAGAAAATTTGGCGGTTGGCATCGGGCAAGGAAGGAGTCAAGAACGGCCTGGCAACCAGGGTTTTAAAAAGAAGCTGGAAGATTGAAAAACTGAGACTCGGGGAGAGACAAAAATAAGAAGTAAAGAGAGGAAGAAAAAAGTTTTTAATTTTGACTTTTGGATTGGCAACGAATGTTTTGGAGAAGTTTTATCCAAGTGAAGCGTCTACGTGTGAGAAGGCGGCCATTGACGGACTTGTTAAAAAAGGGCAGTGAACGATGACACCCGAAGGAGATGATCAATTAACAGCGTGAAATACTGACAGAATGATGGCAGCTGTAAGCTGTTTGCGGACAGGATTTTGACGGCGATGTTGCCAATGCATTAATTTTTTTCAAAAGCGGCCACGACTTGGCCCCTTTTCCTTGGTTACGCCTATGTGGATGACTAAAGAGTAGTAAAAACAATAAATTGAGATTGCGGCACCCTGCAAGGCCCAGAGAGTTCCCAGCAGTGGCCTATGGAATTTCCGACGTGCCTGATGTCCCGACATGGCCTAGGAGTGGAGACACCGAAAGGATTTCCAGGAGCCAAGCAGTGATGATTGTGAATGTAACACCTCGCAAGACTCAGCGAACCGCCAGCAGTAAGGAGCTGTCTGCGACAACTTTCCGTCCACAAGTTATGCCCAACTCATACTGATGCACACTGGACAGTAGAAATCTCCTCGGACCCATGACTTCCCCGTCAGCCTCATTTTGAACGTGACCGAGGTCAAGGCCCCAGCCCAGATGTCCTACAATACATACAGCTAAGTGATTTTTTTAAAAAATTAGAAATTTATTTTTTCATTTAAGGTAAATGTAAATTGATCTTCAGCAATGATATTAAATTAAAGTTAGATGTGCAGATAGCTCACTTTTGAAAGAAATAGACAAAATGGGGAGTAGATTAAATTTTGGTTTTGTAAATACCATGTTAAATTTTCAGTGTTTCAAAGTTTAGGAGGGGTTTAATTTGAGTGCAAGCAATTTGTGTAATGCTGGTGTAAATTGAATGCAGAAGTAATTCTCCCACTTGTGTGTTTGTAATAGATGACATTTAAAACATCTGCTTTCAAGTTTTATTTTTGCGGTTATTAAGTAACTATGTGAGATAAACTGATTAGTTTACCAGCACTTTTTTTAACACGGGATTTTAGGGGAGATATTAGTTTAATTGAAGACATTGATGTAGTAACATTGTATTGAAAATTCGGTTTTGACAAAATATCTAATTTCTTAAAAATTTGTGGTAAATTACATTAGTAACTTCTGGTTATGAACTTCACAACTGATAAAATATTCTGTTTTCTATTTTACTTCCTATGTGTTTAATATATTGGATGGTGCGAAATGATTCAATGCATTACATGTATCAAAATTTCACTAGCTAGTGGGCCCCGTCTTTAAGAAACCAAATTTATGTATTAAGAATTTATTGTTCCAACTACTGTTCGTATGTGTGTACTTATCCAAGAGAGTCGT
This sequence comes from Araneus ventricosus, assembly GCA_013235015.1. Classification (NCBI taxonomy): domain Eukaryota; kingdom Metazoa; phylum Arthropoda; class Arachnida; order Araneae; family Araneidae; genus Araneus; species Araneus ventricosus. The sequence goes on along the minus strand of BGPR01000344.1, from coordinate 124,802 downwards.
GCAATGTACACACCATGAAATTGTCTACTACCACTTACATTTTTTTATCAATCTTAAATAAACTACTTTTAATTTAAAATACAGTTTCTGTCATTCATTCATGTTTGATGTGTTCTCTCGCATTTTGTCCTTTCAGAGGTTTTCCAGGTCTGGTGCAAAATCTAAATTGTTAGTGTAATGTTTACCTGGGGTTTTCATATATTTAACTTTTTGTACACAACGCAGATTTCTTCATATTTCGTAGTTGATCTCTATTTACGATGATATCATTGATTATAAATCAGTTGCAAGATTTCATGTCAGGAGTCCGAATTTAAATGAGTTAATGATTTGTGCATATTTTATATGTCCTAAATTTAAACTGATGAAACTTGAATTTTGAGTACATTACATTTAGGCAGAGTGAATTAACTTTCATTATTGATGTAGACAATTTGCTTTTAGGCCATTTAGTCTTGTGTTAATCCATACTGACTCGTGTCAAATTTTCTAAAAGATATATGTATATATATACATAACTGTTTGAACTTGCAACTATTCTTGCTAAAAGATTAGATTAATTCGGAAATTCTCATGAGATCACTTATGCTTAAGATAGTTTGAATTAATTAAAAATATTTACACGACACAGGTCCAAAAAGGGGGTGAAAAAGATAACATTGTCACACCTTATTACACAGGGGCTGCTATAATAAGGAAGTAGCATTTTTTTAACAAAATCATTTACTCCTCTGCTTTGTGATTGGAATAAAGTCTATGTATTTACTTTCATCTTTGTAGTTTCTCATTCAAAATTAGCTACAGAATAACTTCGACTAACCGTCACTCGTTTAACCGTCAATTTCTGTTATCCGTCATCGTCTCATCTAAGGCTCGAGCCTCAAAGACACAGGAGATGAGAGATTATTTTAAACTACCGCAGGTTTATAGTATTACAATACATTTCTGTCCATTACTGTTCTTATATCGAAGTTTATATAGTTACAAAGATGTAATGTCGCTTTCCTGCCTCGCTAGTCTCATAGATGGGGAGGGAATTTTAGAGGTAAGCACGAAGTGACTGACAACGGCGAGGCCTGAACCTCTGACCTTAGCGACCATTTTGGCTACCTTGGCGACAAATCGAAGATTCCCGAATATGCTATCATTTTCTCTATATTTCCATTAGAGGAGGAGATACTAGAATGTGTTAGATATTTCCATGTGATGTCACAGCCTGTCGGGCAGAGTATAAAAGGACCGCGCTTGCATTCCAGAGTAGTGGTGTGTTGATCAAAGGAGCGACTTTGGAGTTTCGTCTGCTGTGCGGGCTGGGGGGTCGGTGGGCTGAGCGCTGTTGAGGGCGCTGCTATTGTCGTTGTTAGTGGTTTGCTGACTGTTTGTGTCGATGGGTCTAAAAGTATTGAACTGTTGTTGCCTGTGAGCTGTTGCCTGTGAGCTGTTGTCTGTTTGCGTTGCTGGTCTGTGCGGGATCTGTTGTTTTCCTGCGCGGTTGTGAGTGGTCCTTCATTCTCCATTATCCTGCGTGTTGGGCTGTTTACGTCATACATCCACAGAAAGATTTTTTTAAAACAATATTGATCGTTTTGTAAAATTAAACACAACATTATGGGTTATTCACTTTTAAATGATTTTATTTTCATTCTTGTCTCAAGCCAGCAGTGAAATCACGTTACTCTACATATGTATTAAGAGATTTCCGTTATCCGTCTTTCTGCTATGTCACTGCCTTGGTCCCGACTGTGACGATTAATCGAAGTTTCACTGTATTTACAAATAGAAGAATATGCCAGAGGCAGCCATCAGCAATTTTTTAAATCCAGAAACTTGATGTCTCTGAAGGCCGCAATGGCCTAGTGTTAAGGTCTTAGCTTCGGGATCGGAAGTTCGAAACTGGATTCCACTGAAGATCCGCCGTGTATGTGTGCCTGGTGTACATTGAATCTCACGTCGTAGGACAAACGTTTTCCCGCTGGTGTGGTGCGGATTCTTGGAGGTTCGGTGCCAGCTCAGGTGTCTCTCCCGCTGGTGTGATGCGGATTCTTGGAGGTTCGGTGCCAGCTCGGGTGTTATTCTCGTCATCTGACCGGGTTTAAAATTACGAGATCTGTCCCCAAATAGCCCTTATGTTGCCTCAAAACGGGACGGTAAAATTACTAAACTAAACTAACTGTCATGTCATTGAAACCCTGAGCTAAAACATTCAGCGAGAACAACCTTAAGGGTTTTGTCCCCTGGTTTTCTGGAATTGGTTTTTATCCATTCTTGTAAGAGATTATCGCTTTGAAAGGAACTAAATGATAAATATTATGACAAAATTTAATTAATTAGTCGAGATACAAGATTTTAGATAAATCCATTTATTTTTGGATTTCCTCCGCTTCATTGCAAACATCTGCGCAGAGAAGTTACATCAATGAAACATTTATCCAAAAAATCCCAAAGCTTTCTTCAGTTCACACTCCGTGACCATGAGAAAGAAACATGCCTGTGGAGGAAGCAAACATTCAATTTTTTCAAATGAAAATGTGAAACTTCTTATGAGAAATATTTAAGTAGCATTATGCAGTTATATTTACCCCGGTGTCCAAAAGTTTAGCACAATTCTTAAGATGCGAAAAAATTAGATTTAATATACTATGTCTCGCAACCATTTGAGGAAAATCGTGGAACGCACTATCGTCGGAACTCATATTTTACAGAGAAGATTCGGTCTCGAAGGCATTGACCCTCTGACTGCATATTCCGGAATTTCCACGGGTTGGAAGTTCGTCTATTTTTTGCTGCTTCCTGAGATTTTCTCAAACAAATGGGGCTACTTAGTGCGTTTAAAACATTGAATCATATTATGCTAATAAAGGCCTGCATGTAAATAACAATTAGTCTGGTTCAATGGTATTTCAACATGTTTTAAAACGATGCATCTAAATAGTAATTCAAAAATATTTTACAGTCAGAGGGTAAGAGGGGACAGATAGTGATGAAGACAAAAAGGGATTTCGACACATCCCGTTTCACAGAAAGCTGATAATGACTATCACCAATAGTTATGCTTGATGTGCATAATATCTACATGCATTTTCGTAAAAATAGCGCGAATATTCGGAAAGATATAAAGGTTTCTTTAAAAAAATCCCAAATATTTCCGCATGTTTTTTACTTATTAACAAGCAGAGTTTTCTATGAAATTATACGAAACTTACTGAATAATTGACAGTATGTGAAAGAAGCCATGTATTAAAATTTGAATTAAATACTTTGAATACTACAGGAAATATGAGTATTTATTGTAAATAATTTTCTACTGAGCATGTTCTAAACGTAGAGCAATTTTTCTTTCATAACTTGAGAGCCAGATATATAGGGCAACTTATATAAAAGTCAAAGATTAATACTGTGAATATTCAAAAAGATCTCGGCACTGAAGAGCTGAATTGCTTTTGTTGTTTAAGAGAAACAAAATGATGAGGGTTCATGCAGGAATTTTTTTAAAACTTTAATCCTTCAAATAGTTATAATCAAAATGCGATTTAAATTATTATTTAGTTTATAAGTAAACATGAATTTTCAGGATATATAACCTTCATAACATTTAGTATTATTGTTATGTCAACTAATTATTTATGTCAGCTCAGTAAAATAAAGTCCAAAGCAGTTAAATGAATTTATCGAGAATATAGTGTGTACTCGCTTAAAGAAATAGTTCGACATGAATATCATCTATATACAGGGTGTACACAAATGAAGCGACTCATTTCGAAAATTAATTTAAAGAAAAAACTAAAAATGTGTGTTGGAATTACGTGTTTTTTATATTGAGAGCGCATCTCAAAAATGTTTTTTTCAGATAGTTAACATGCCATTTCGGTGGTCTAAGGGATCGTAAATTACTGGAGATCAAAAATGGTTTAGAGTCATTATCTGAGAAAATATTAAAACTGGAAGAAAACTAAAAGTATGTATTTGTAGGGAATTTTACCCTCTTTAATTTGTTAATTCACATGCAGCGTGAAAACTGAAGAGTTTTCGTGATATTCAAGAAAAACTAAAAGAAGAAACCAGAAAACACTCATCGGCTTCTGCTGGTTGGTAGCCATTGCGTACGGAATTTTCTCGCTGTATCAACTTTAGAACGGCGTAAATCTGCCTTACATATCTGAAAAACTTCATGAGATGCACTCTTATTTTTTTTAAAAAAAACATAGTTCCAACATTTTTAGGGTTTTTTTAAAATTATTTATTAATTTTTGAAATGAGCCACTTCATTTGTGTACACCCTGTATATTTAAAATAATTGGCAAAGCCAAAGAACGAGTCCCTCAGCCCAAACACCGTACCAATTTCTCGAATTTATATTTTACATGAAAACTCATGACTCCCAAGATACATCAGTGGTCATTGACCTCCATTTCAGAGAGATCTCGTAAAATAAAACTTTGATAGAGTTCCTCAACCTTAACATTCTGGATAGTTTTCACCACTTTGCAAATATATCTTCTATTAACCCCCTGACTGCGGATTTTTAAAAAAAATACTATTTAGGTACAAAATTTACTAACGTGTTCAAATACCTTTGATCCAAGCGAGTTATTTATATGCAAAGGTTTATAAGTATGATACGATCCAACGTTATAAAAGTACTAAGTAAACACATTAGCATGTGAAAATATCAGGATGCAGCAGAAAATAGACTTCATTCCAATCCGCGGGATACGCAGTCGGAGGGTTAATATTATGGCCGAATAGCTGGTTGTCGAAGGTGGCTAGTTAATAAGTAAATCACATTTGCTTTGATTGCTTCTTAAAGAATGATGAAATCAGGAATGACTTCATAATTGAAATCAATTTTTATATCTTTTGCTGAAATAAGCTTTTCGGTCATTGCTCATTAACTTTCTGACAGTGTAATTTATTAAAATTACTATTTAGATGCAACGTTTGCAAATGTGTTCAAATACAGTTGAGCCAAGCGAGTTGTTATTTATATGCAAAACTTTATTGATGTAATATGATCCAACACTATAAAAGTACTAAGTAAACACATTAGCCTGTGAAAATCGCAGGATGCAGGATAAAACAGACTTGCTTCCAAACCGAAATCGAAGGCTGCGCAGTCAGAGGGTTAAAAAAAAATAGTAAAATCTGAGAAAAATTTAAAAAAGTTCTTACCCTAGAATTGACAACCTCCTGTGCTTGCTCTGCAGTATAAGTAAGCTGAAATAATAAAGAAGATTAATACACATTAAATTTCGCAATGAATATTCAAATTTACTGAGTTATGAAATATTTTCGAAGAACAAGCTTACCGTCACTAAATACCAATAATTTCTCTAAAAAAAAACGTGGAACGTTTTTACTATTCTGATTTACTGTTATACAGTAGTTTCAAAAGTATTAAATTATCGAATGTAATGAATTGATAAGTAACCAGAATTCCTTCTGAACATTAAGATTCGAATTTTAGAAATTATCAAAATATGGAGAATGTATTTGCCAAAGAAAGAAAGTTAATAATAGTAAGAAGTGATGCATAACAAAGACAAAGACTGTTATGTAAAACTCACTATTTATAAACTTAATGAAAATGCATATGGATTCAGGGAACTAGTTAACAATAAAAACGCATGTGTTAAACTTACGTTCCTATATCTCTTTTCTTCAAACCAATAGGTAATAGCCTGTAAATAAAAGAAATTCAGAGAAATCAGGAATGTCTTCTTCATTCATATATAAAAAGTAAAACTTCGATTAACCATTACCGTTCGGACAGGGCTGTGACGGATAATCGAACAGACTGAAAAGTTGCAAAAGTTTCACGCAACAAAATAAATTTATTGCATTTCGCTATTTATTGCATTGTACAGTTTGGTATAGTGAGGACTTAGGGAATACATTAAGAAGGAAAATGACTAAGGGGTCTATTGTTTCCCCTGTTTGGGTTGGGTTCCGTTGTTAACGTGCGGAACCCAACCCAACTCCCAACCCAACCGGGGGTATCAGAATAGACCCCTAAACCATTTTTTAAGGTTAACGTTTCAATCAGACAAAAAAAAAATCGTTAATAAATGAAGTAACAAAAATAATTGCTTCATAAATTTATAAAATGGAAATTTGATATGCGACTTACTAGAATAAGGTTACAATATGCGATTTTTGTTTTATTTTCTTGCATTTTTTATATCAAATTCAATGGTAATATCATCATAATTTATGTTGGCAACAGTTGATTATTCCCAATTCCTACGTCAGCTGCCTATGACGTATTTGACGTCACAGCAGATATATAAGGTGTAATTGGTTTTTCTGTATCTCTCTGACACTCTCTTTAGCTTCTTCTATTTTGTCGTGCAGCATGAGTGTTAATAGTAATAAGATGCTCACTACACGCCTACTGTGATGTTTAGCAAGTTATGAATCGGTTAAATCGAGTAGTTGTGTTTAAACTTTGTTTTCGTAGAAAAACTATTTTACTGAACGTTATACTTATTTCATTATGACTTTCAATAAAGAAAGTGTATCTATCGTATGTCTGTTATTCCAACGGCTTCCAACAATTTAGTTTCTTGGTCAGTTCGGATTCGATACATGAAATGGACAATCGTTCTCGACTTATGTTTAATCTCAAATAAATTTTTATTATTTTCAATCTTGAAGAAAGACTTTCCGTAGATGCAACGGCAATTGGTAACGCCTATATAGTTTTCAAAAAGGTAACAAAAATTTAGAAACAATTAAAATAAATTATATTTAAAAATCAGTCTTGAAAGGGTTAAATAAATATTGTAATTTTGAAAGTCAAAACTCATCGAAAAATTTCGATTTCATTAAATAAATCGATATAAACAAATTTCGTTTTGAAAAAATCATTCATTGACGCTGAGACTTCAGGAATGAGGGTCATTGTGCGCTCGGGCCGGCCCATGCGCCAGATGAATGTTAACTCCTCCGGCACCGACGATTAGTCACCTGCAGCTTTATGGTGGGTTTACACAAGGCCAGTACTGTCTCGACAATAAATTCACGCATGCGCGGAAAGAAGGTCAGGCATGCGCAGAAAGAGCGGATAATGTTCTTGTCCCTCTTTCTTTCTTCCTGTTGCATGCGTGAACTTATTGTCGAGACAATATTGGCCTCGTGTAAACCCACTTTTATAGAGTAGGGAGAAAAAGTAATCCGTGGACAATTTTTAAGATGTGTGTTGGTTTATTGATATTTTTTAAGAACGAAGACAGATAACAGAATCTGACAGTTAAACGAGTGATGGTTAATGAAGTTTTTCTGTACAGGGTGTCCACTCCAATTGCAGTTTCTGAACCATTAGACAGAAGCACATACTTCTAGTTGAAAAAATGCTTTAAATGATATAAAGAATAGTATTTTATATTTTTTGAGTGAATAAATAGACTGCAGGAAAAATTATTAAACCTAGATTTTTTATATACATTCCACAGGTCCTATTAGTCCTGTTTAGTAAAATATTCTTCACGAACTAGCAAAAAAAAAGTTCCAATCTTCTGCGACTAAAACTGACTGAGTTATGAAGCACATAAATGTGCATGTCGAATGAGAGAGACTAAACGGGCCAATATTGGATGAATATTCCATCGAATAAAAGCTATCATTTTTTTATTAATCATTGCAATAATTATTAAATACATGCGGATATCTAGAGCGAGATTAAAGCTCCACTGTCGGATACATATCCCATCGACTAAAAGCTGTCAATAAAGCGGTTGTCAGCAACGTGTCACTGACCCTAAATTTTGCAAATAACAAAATTTAGTGTTTGTAATAAACTTTGTTGTTTTTGGATAATTTGGATGTCGACAGTTAAAATTTTCATTTTTTGTAATTAAGCCGTTGAGTTCTTCAGAACTGGGATGGTGATTTTTGCTGTACTTACCTCTACACCTCTCTCAAAATTAGCACATATTTTTTCAAAAAGAGATTTCAATTCTGTTGTACCAGGATAATAATCACTCATAATTTCAAATGTTACTTGCAGATCCTGTGAAAGAGAGAGAGAGAGAGAAAACATTTTAATTTTGCTAGACAAAACGAGAATTTAAAAATAAATATACTTAGAAATATAAGCCTTCAAGTGGCCTAGTGACGTGGCTGAAGAGTTTCCAGGCCGACCGAGAGAAGGGGCCAGGAGGGGCAAACTCTTTGAGACCCCAGTCCAAAAGAGCACCCGTAGACCCGGATAAGAAAATAGTATTATAAGGATAGTAATAGTAAAATTCTTCTTTTCAGTGCTTTTTTCATACATGACAAATGGCGTCCGGCATGAATTGAACTATATTTTCATGTTTGAATTTTTATTATTGCCCTGAAGATAAAACTCGCACCTTCTTATTTTTTAATTTAAATGACAGTCGGAAGCTAGAAGTCAGATTTTCGCAACAATGTGTAACGTTCCTGGGCAACCGGAAGAGAAACTTCCTTCCTCTGATTAGTAACAACCAGGGGCGGCTCGTCCAATAGGGCTGCAGAGATGAATTATTTTAAAAGCTTGTATTTTAATTTTTAGTCTTATCTACTTACTTTCCCATTCCGAGAGTTCGATTATCAATGAAAATGGGGGGAAAGTAATAAGAACGTGAAAAGAAGACAGAAAACGAATAAACAAGTAAGCAGACACAGGTCGGGGCTGCAAAGCAGTTTGTCCTGGAAAGCATTCAAATTCGCCCACTGAGTGATGAATTGGGAGAAAAAAGTAACCCTTTCTCCCTTTGAATTAATATGTTCCTGGACTGCGTTCAGCAGTTCTGGTTGGTGTGGGGGGGATAACTGTAAGAGAAAGGTGTTCTTTTTTCTCGCTCCCACGAAAATACCAAAAGTTTATCTTCGCTTCCTCTTTATGTTTTGCTTTGACTTTTCTCATGCCAAACCAAGTAGAATTACAGCCAACACTTCGAAGTGTTTCCTAGCATTGCTTTTAATCTCATTTGGTTTTCCCATTAAGAAATACCAACTTTCAAATCGAAACTAACTCTAACGATATAAAGATTTAGTACTTATTTACACTACAAAAAATGCCACCTTCTTCCATTATCATCAGGCCTTTGTCCCGTAGATTGGGCTAGATATGCCAAACCAAGTGGGATTACAACCAACACTTGGAAACGTTTCCTAGTGGTGCTTGTAATCTCAATTGGCTTACATTAATTTTCTTGTGTATTATTCGCTTGAAACATTCTTCATTTTATTTCCTATCGAACAAGGAAACGAATTTCATTCAAACATGTTTGATATAGCAGAAAGTCTTACTCTAAAAACAATTGTGTGATTGGCTTTCAGATATATTGAATGTCATGATATTACACACAATAAAATTCACGATTACTTCATTAGGCAAGCTGGAAAAAAAATTTCATGAATTAACTCAACTGCACGAACTAAAATCTCTTACCTTTTCTGGTGACTGTTCGGCACAATACACTCCTCGATCTAATCCATCTGAAAATCGAAATAATAATAAATGTCATGCAGAATATTGAAAGGATCGTGATGCGCTGGTAAAGCCCAATGATCGAATAAAGAAATTTTACTCCAGAAAGTCATTGGATTTACACTACACCACATGTAGCCTTTTTTTCCGATTCATTAGTCTCCTTTCTGAGTTGGAGGCATGAAGAAAGATATTATTTATGTATTTATTAACGTATTAACAATCTCACTACCTTTTGTTTGAAGGAAATGGACAAAAATTTTTTAGACATATTAGAGTCTAATTTTTTTTTAAAGTAACAGGCGAAAAAAATATTTATTTTTATAAAAGATACAAAATGTTGATAAAACGGAACGTCAAGCAAAACGATTACTTTTTGGATACATGAAAATCTTTTAAACATTTGCTATGTAATGGCACATTACATTTAATTCAAATATCTGCCGCCCTTTTTGAGATCTATCCAAAATTAAAAGAAAACAATCCGGGAAAAAATGTCAAATTAAAAAAAATTATTAAAGAAAAAGTTTCAATGAGAGCGAAACAGTTTTTTTCCCTAGAAGCATAGAAGCTTTGTCTAATGTAATACAAAAATTAATTTAAAATAATCACTTTATTGTAAAAGAAAAAAATCGTTTCATTAATGTTGCGAAAACGCAACGTCAGTCGTTAGTGGGTTAAGGAAAACAAATGCAGTCAAACTCCAGTATAATGAACTTGAGATATAACGAACCCTTTGTTATAACGAACTTTTAAAAGTGTCCCAACTGAACTCCTATGTCACTGATATATTTTCAAAAGCATTTAACGACCCTCAAAAGCAAGGAATTCGGATGTGGTGAAACAAAATTTCCACTTTTCAAGCTTAGTTTCAGCTCTTTTACAAAAAAATTCACTACTTATTTTCATACTTTAGAGAAATGAATGTAAATGCAATTAATATCACTGTTTAAATTTTTAAGACAAAATAGTTGTTTTAATTTATTATTTCCCATTACTAATTGCAATTTAATTTAATTAATTTGTTTAATACAGAAGTGCATTTAAGGATTATAGAACATCTTGTGTAGCTAATATTTTAAAAATCGTATATAGTGAACTCAGAATTATGACGAACTTCTGGATTGGTCCGTTGAAGGTTCGTTATTACGGGGTTTGACTGAATAACAAGGACGAATTACAGTTTTGTATGTGAAATCTACGGACAAAAGACAAATACATGTCCAAACGACATGGGAATTCAAACTGCAAATACAGACAAAGCTAACTAATTTATTTTCCTTTACATTTTTTTTTTAATTTTGAGAAATTTTTAAAAATATTTGAAAGTATATTTTATAACAATACTTTTCATGGTTTCAGTTACCACGTTCATAAACACGCCCCTTGCGACGAAATTAACTCTATCGATACGGGATCGTTCCAACCGTCTCTTCAAACAAAAGACGGGGGACGTCACTGTGCATTTCCACCCCCTTTCGTTAAGTGTGATTGATTTCACAACCGCAGCGCGCGCTTTCTTCGGTAGAGTGGTTCTTAAAATTCGAAGAGTGCCAGCTGTTATTGCGGTTTTTGAAAGGGGATATGAATGTCCCTTATCTTCGAAAGAGAAACTCGGGCGTTCCCGTATTTTGAGGTCTCTCTATTCCAATAGTCTTACGGATCAGAGTGTTAAACACATTTTTTGTATAATTGTTTTCTATAACTTAACATTTTTGCTATAATTTAAAGCAAATTTTTAAAAATAATAATATAAAGACCGACGAATCGAGTCTAAAATACTACCATGTTACAATGTTCCGCACTAAAGGTTCCAAAATCTTTAATTTTTTTAAAGGGTTTGATTTAATTTGTCACGTTCGCAAAATTTCGCGTCACGAAGGCTTGTTCCCCGCAATTTGTTTAAAAAGGTATCATCGAGATGCAGTTTTTAAAGTGAAAGCCATCTATCATCTTTAACTGTTCCTATTATACCTCACTGTTCGGTTTCTCTTGATATAACAGATGTGTTCTAAGTATTTTCGGGTCTACGTACAGGGTATTTCAGAAAAGTATATGCACACTTTAAATAATTATTACGGTGAAACTTCGATTAACTGCCACCGTAAGGACCAGGGCTGTGAGAGTTAACTGAATAGACGGATAACAGAAATCTCTCAATAGATACGTACAGTGTGAAGATTCCAAAACAGCTGTTCAAAGCGGCCTCGCCAAAGTAGCCACCTGAACTGTCGGAAACCGGAAATACAGCCCCCGACCCGCCAAAGCACACGTATTTTCACTGAATGACAGTCGTTGCAATAGAAACGAGTACTGAGGTCGGATCCTAATGGCCATCACAGCCTCACGGCCCAACCCCTCCCGTAGGAGGCACGTACTATCACAGGAGGAGGGCTGCCGCCCCCCATTTATGTACCCCTAGGCGGGCGAGTTCCTTCATATACAAACCTGAGCAACTCATCCACACTTAGTTGAACTGTCGGAAAGCTCAACAAAGGAGTATTCGCACAAAGAGCTGTTTTTCACGCCATATCTAGTGACACTTGGCACACAAAACCCTTTCAGAACTCGCAATTAAGAAGGAGTGATGGATGTCCGTTCTCAGTTGAACTGAGACGAGACTATCCATAGACCAGACCGCTAATAGCCAAGACTGTCACTGGACATAAATCAATCGCCTGGTGGAAGGAAGACCTCACTGGCGGACGTCATCGAATTCTTAGCCAACCCTCACGAGTGGGGCGGACCTTCTTCCTGGGAAAACGAGGATTTAATCTGCCTCGGAGAAGAAAAGGAGGAGAGTTGAGTTTCGATCGGCGATCATTTTTTTGATCGGATTCCGCTCATAGGAGCGTATTTTCCAGTGTTGGATGTTCGGATCGATTTTAAAATGAACTGGGTCCCGTGCGACCAGTTGTGTTGTTGCGAGAAGCATCGTTAAGAAACTCTACGCTTTTCATGAGAGTATAGCTCTCGTATCTGAACTGTTCGAGTTTTATTCGAGATGAACGGACGCTCTTGAATACTTGTTGAACTTTTCGATAGATTTTTTAGAGCCGTTGCTCTGAGTGACTGTCTTTTCTACATGCAGAGGCTGTCTCAACACCATCCTGTAATTATATTCACGTCTATGACTATTTTGTATATAAATCAGTATTTATTTTGAAATAGATAATAATCAATATCTTTCGAGTAACTTGAAAATAAAATTTATTAGAGTGATACTAGTCTTGCTTTTGACTTACGCTACCCTAGGTCTCACGACATCACAACAGTAACGTGATCTCAGTTCTGGCTTGGTACGAAAATGACAATAAAATCCTATAATAAAATTGAATAATATACATGTTACAGTAAAATCCGTTATTCTATATAATAACTGATAGAGTCAGTTAAAGTGTAAAATAAACATTCGTTTTACACTTTAACTATTTATTCTATAGAATAACGATCCACACATTGTTAAAGTGTAAAATAGCCGACATCATTCAGTCTGTTTATTAGTCAAATTGGTTATTTGTATTTTCAGCATCTGAAGTGGGCATCGGAATTTTTTATTTTTTAATTTTTAAGAAAAATCCTACTGCTTCTCTGGTAGTGGGAGCCAGAACATAGTTGCTTCGCTATATCATATCACTGAATATGAGGAATCTGTGTTTTTTAATTACTCAAATGAAGCAGGAAAAATTGTGCTCGAGATGCCTGTGGCATCTGAAATGGGCGCAGGGGAAATTTTTAAACTTTAAAACACATCCTACGGCTACGCTAGTAGCGGAAGCCGGAATGTATTAGCTTCGCTAGCTCATTGAATGTAAGGTATCTGCGTTTATAGTGGAATTTGTCCATAATTTCGTTCCTAATAGAGATACCGAGACAATTCCTAAATATTCTGAAGCCTTCTTTTTGTCGCCAAGTTGCCTAAACGGTCGCCATGGTCGAGTGTCATTGACTTCCTTCCAATACGTATTCCTGTAAATCTCTCTTCCAAACTATAAGACTAACATGGCAAAAAAGCGACTTGACTGTTTTTTGACAGTATTATAGTGGTTTTAATTTTGCACCGGTTATGGCTGATTTGTAATCAGTGTGTAATTTATAATAAAACAGACTTGTTTTAATGTCAGAATGTTTATTTTACACTTTAACGGTCTATCACTAGTTATTTTATAGAATACCTTGTTATTTCATAGAATAACTAGGTGAAGTATGAAATAAATAATCTATTTTACACTTTAATTGACTTGATCAGTTATTCTATAGAATAACTGAATTAGACACTTTAACTGTGACATATACAAATTGTATTTAATTTTACAAAACGATCAATATATATTTCAATATAAGAATATTAATGTACAGAAAATTACTCTAATGCTATATATCTACGCTACTTTAAAATAACCTGCCAACTCCTTCTATGTCTTTGAGGTGTTTTAGATGATGATAACAGAAACTTACTTTTAAAAAGTGAAAGTTAATCAAAACTTTACTATACATAAACAATCATTAACATACATCAAACTTTCATAACTCAAATTAGTTTAAACGTAGAATCTTGTCAGTCATGGGCAAGTGTTAGAATTGTTTACCCCCATTGTACAGGCGCTCCTGATAAAACCATACGATTGAATTGCAGAACAACACTAAGAATGTAAATCACGTTTGTGTTCGTCGTTTGACACTGGTATATAAATATGATGTTTCATGTATCTTTAAAAAAATGCATCCATCGGAGTGAGGTACTAGGATTCTGGGTATAAGGAACATTTCAATGTTATCTTTTCTTGCTAATATACAAGATAATGAACAAAATTAGAGCAAAATGAATCATTTTACAAAAAATTCTAACAATCATTGAACTTTGTATTAAACAGAATAGAGCGAAAATGCAGCAACTTTAAATAAAATACAAAAAAATATGCTAGAATATGAACAAAAAAAGAATAAACAGAAAAAGCATAAAAATAAAATAGACAGAAAAAATATAAAAATAGAAGAGACAGTAAAACATAAAAATGGAATAGAGAGGAAAAAAATATAAACAATAGGCACAATGCATCTGGTGAGCGCAAACGTAGCAGCCTCAGGGTTGACAAAAATACAATATTAACTATCACAATATGAGCCATCAAAGGACGAAAGATCAAACTGTAGTATGTATCAAAGCACAATAAAATTGAAGAAGTAAAATTGAAAAACAAAGGGAGAAGTATCCGAACGGAGAACTTTTTCAAAGGTCACTCTCCATTGGGATTCAAAGTTTACGAAGAGGGATAAATTTTCTGAAGATGTACCGACTAGAGAGTCAAAACTTAAGTTCCCTCTGTCACCTGAATTTATTCCATAGATTGAAAAAGAAATAGGAAAAAAACTTTCCTCAAAGAAATAATGCAAATGCCTTTAACTAGAATTATTTATTATTTTTTCACTGGTTGGTAACGTCTTTTATAGGCAATGTATTTTCAAAAATAAATTTATTTTTCTTCTTTACGTATAGATACTAAATCACACTACTACTTACATTCTGCTTGGCACACTTCTTCGTTAAGACATTCTAAAAAAGCAGCTCCTCCTTCTTCTGAAAAACACATTTCAAAGATTCCCAGAAGAGACAAACAGCCCATCAAAATCTTCTTTCTCATGGTTATGATTTGTAAATTTAAAATTTTTTCGAATAATCTGCAGATTTCTGACAACTCCAACAGCTTTTGAAGAACCTCTTTAAGGAAAAAATAGCTTTTTTCATGAATGGCAAATGTGTCTCTTTGTTTAAATTAACCCTAACGTGATCGACGACAGCTGAACATACTATTTTCTGCATTTAAAGTGGAAAAACAATGCGGAACATTTATGGCACGTTTATAACTCAGGAAAGTTCTGTAGGAAGTTCCTTCGAATAAGTAAACATGCAATAAAAAAGGATGAACCGTTTTCTGCGCGTTCAAATAAAAATTGGCATTTTATTTGAATAACAATATATCTTTATTCCGTTATCCATTAAACTAAAATGTTTCATGTAACAATTAAGATTGATCAATTTTCAGGTTTTAAAGACGAACAATAACGATACAGTGGTGGTCCGAATTATAAGGACAACTGAAAATTGCACTGAAAAAATTTATTTCTGAAGTAAATAAAATGAAAGGTATACATAAAATGCTTTTTTATGCTAGCAATCATTGTAGAATGCAAAACATTGGAAAATGCGAAATAAGAATGTTTTGCCATAATTATCAAAAAATTTCATTGTAAAAACCGGACAAAATCATAAGGACAATGAAAGTTTTGGCCTGAAACACACTAAAAATTAATAATTTTCTCCTTCTTCGCAATCACTTTTATCAGTCTTGACGTGATGGAGTTTGACAGTTCCTTCAGAACTTTCTTGGAATTTTTTATCCAGGCTTTTTCGATGGAGGACATGAGTTCTTGCTTGTTTTGATATTCAATACCATTTTTGTACACATCGTGTGCCAGAATACCCCACAGATTTTCCATTGTATTTAGATCGGGACCTCTGGCCGGCCAGTCGAGTAGTTTCACGAAATTAAAAAAAAAATTGCAAAAAATTGCAGTTCGTAATAAGGACTTAAGACTTGCATAGCTTTTACTTTTACCATGAACTTTGGATAACAACATTCTGCAACTTTTATTTCAGTTTAATTACTTATGTTTTCTTGTTTCCGCCATTACCAACTTCATTTTTGCTTACCCCTATGGATTCGAATACACATGTTGTGTACCTCTGATATAGGGGAAGGTTGCTGTATCTATATCGCTGGATAGTTTGTAATGTACAGTGATCGATAAATACACTCACTTCCAAAAGTTAAGTATAATTCGTAAGATGAGAAAAAATTGGAGTTAATATTAATACAACGGATAGCAATTAGTTGTGGAGAGTCGGGGAACATGCAGTAGTCGGAGCTCACATTTTAAAGTGAAAATCTTGTCACGAGGGCATATAGCGAGCGGTCGGAAAGTGATGAAGACAAAAAGGAATTTCGACTCATTTCGTTTCACAAAAAGCTGATAATGAATTGAAACTTTCATCAATGGTTTTGTTTGATGTCCACAATATTTTCATGCATTTTCGTAAAAATAGCATGAATTTTCGGGAGGATATAAAGGTTTGTTTTAAAAAATCTCAATTTTTTCCAGATTTTCTTTGTTTATAACATGCAGAGTTTTCAACCAAATTAAAAGAAATTTACAAAATAATTGACAATATGTAAAAGAGGCCATGCATTAAAATTTCAATTGAATACTTTGAATATTACAGGAAATATGAGCATTCGTAGTAAATAATTTTTTACAGCACATGTGCGAAACGTAGCACAATTATTCTTTCCCAACTTAAGAGCCAGATATGTAGGGAACTAATGTGAAAAATCCAGTTCAGTACCTTTAGTATTCAGAATGATATCGGCATTGCAAGAACTGAGAATTGCGTTTGTTCTCCTAAGTGAAACAAAATGATGAAGGTTCTTTCACAAATTGATATTTTTTAAACTTGAATCTTCGAACAGTAGTATTTAATTTTATGCAGGTTTATGATCCTGAATAATCATGTAGACTTTTGAATTAAATAC
>BGPR01000344.1:85728-98292 GCA_013235015.1 Araneus ventricosus | reverse complement strand
AAAATTATGTGGAATCCATTAACATTTCAACTATTCTTTAGGTACTCGATTGAAAGAAAATGACAACGCATTCTCAGAACAGAAAGTGTCGTCTAATTAGATAGTATGGAAAACAAAGCAGTTAAACAATAGTGAGTTGAAAATTATGTAGAATACATTAACATCTCAACTATCCTGTAAGCAGGCAATTCACGTCTAATCCAAAATGGAATTTTTGGAAATCGGGGAGTAAAAAGCAATCGACAGTTTTAAAAACCGATGGAAATTAGCATAGCGGCTCGGGGAAGCTGGAATTCCAACGAAATCAAATTCCAGCACTTCATGCGCCAATTTCAATTTGAGGCCTTGAACGAGGGTAGGCGGTACATCAAAGGATCTGACTAGAATGGGACCTCGCTTCGATGCTAGGAAATCAAGTGGGGGGAATAGGGGAATCAAAAAGCGACGGTAGGGGAGAACGAAGATTGCTCCCCTGCCGCCAGCGCTCTTTGAAGCCTCAAGTGAATGACGCGACTGGATTTTTCGATTAAATTGGGTGGGAAACTATGCGCTTAGGACAAATGACATGGCTAGCCTTCAAGTGAATTACCGGCTTTATGTACTCGATTGAACTAAAATGACAACGCATTCTCAAAACAGAAAGTGTCGTCTAATTAGATAGTACAGAAAGCAAAGCAGTTAAGCAGTTAAACAATAGTGAGTTGATGTTTTCAGAAGTACAGGAAAGGATTAACTAATACAGTAAAGTATTGATAGGGGGGAAGGGAGTATTGATGCCCCGGGGCGCTACTCTTAGAGGGTTCCGTGGAAACAAAATATTAGTGTGTTTGTTAGTGTGTAAATATTAGTGTGTTATTTTTGAAAGCAAATATGGAGAGGAGCATGCGCGGATTAAAGGCTAAGCGCACTAGGTGCGAGTCTGCGGCCCGAAATAAAGCGTGTATTTTTTAAAATATAATAATAATTCCTATCTGATACCTTGTTCGCAAATCCGGTTTTAACTAAGCAAATCAAAAACGAAAGAAGCTATTAGCGAGCGCGGAGATAGTAGTTGGTTAATGTACGCAGACCTCTGGCATTTATAGAAAGCCCTGATTGTGCGTCCGGGTCTCATCGAAACATATTAAGTATCAAAAGAGTTTAATTAGTTGGCTAATTAGAATTAAACAATTGAGCGATTACAAAACGCAATAATTATTAATAAAAATCTATTTTCTATGACTAAAAGTAGCGAAGCAATATTATTTTAAAACATCATAACTGACATGCCGAAATTTGCAAGTCCATATTTGTGCTGCTGTGAGAGGGCAACCAAGAACTTTAGCACCAGGTGCCCCCAACAAGCTTAATTCGCCCCTGCAGAGGGGAGCAAAATATACCATACTAAAGGCCTCATTCAACTTTGAGACACCGAGTGTGCGGGGCAGGAAAAAATCACATTATGCCCCGGTTCAACTGGCCCCTGTTATACCACTGGATGCTGGTCGGAAAAAGGACCTATTTTAACCTCCAATGCAAGAACTTTAGCTCCAAGCGCCCCCAACAAGCTTAATTCGTCCTTGGAGAGGGCTGAGAAATATACCATACTACGGGCCTCATTCAACTTTGTGACACCGAGTATGCGGGGCAGGAAAAATATCACATTATGCCCCGGTTCAACTTGTCCCTATTATACCACTGGGTGCTGGCCGGAAAATGGACCTATTTTAACCTCCAATGCAAGAATCGGCTGTGTGCAGTAGGGAAGACTGGGAGGAAGGGGGGGGGGGCCCACAGAGCATTGTGGCAAAATATAAGTGCGTATTTGTCACTTTTACAAGCCAATTTCCAATTTGGAAGACATATGAATGGCCTGCTTTAAAAGTGTCAAAATTTTATTTAAGATAGTTTTCCACTGACGTACAGAACAGGGGCGTTTTAGCAAATTTGAGCGCCCTGTGATAATTTAGTTTGGCGCCCCATCAGAGCCATATCTAAGACTTTGAGTGTCTATGTCTCAACGAAAATACTTATCATATAAATGGGAAGCTGAAAAAAAAAACCCATTCTTTGATTAATGTTTTACAATGTTGCAAATAAGCGCCTTTTAAAAACAGGATTTTGTAAGCTAGCGTCTGTAACGTAGGTAACTTCTAATGCATACATAATTTAGTATTTCCTGACTGACAGTCTTTGTATGTATATTTTTTATACTTGTTTATGCAACATTACAAAATCGATGGCCGTCTATTTACACGCCCTAACCATGTTCTTACTTTTAACATATTTAAAATTACAACGAAATAAATTTAAGTTCAAAATTAAAATAATACAGCAGAGTCTCGATAATTCGAGTCTCGATTGTTCGAGATTTCCGTATATCCGAGATAGTGAAAAAAAATCAGGTTAGCTCCCAAATAATGACCAACACATACACAACACGTGAAAGAATTATTGCATCTGGTTTTCATTATTGTTTGACTGGTCATTTGTCCACTGCGCACCCCGAAACCGCCTGCAGAAATGCCCCCCACCAAAGAAAATGGAATATATATAAGATCGATATATAGGAGCATTGTGTTTAAACAAAAAAACAATTGACAATTATTTTAAGATTAATTAACCTGTTGCTATCAGCAGTTATGTTATAATATATAAGTACATTTTTCATTTAAATACCAGTTATAATCGAAAAATTTAACGAAAATTAAATTAAAAATTAATAGAAATTAATTTAAAAATTAATTAAAATTCTTTTGCATTATACAGAAAGGCGCATATGCAGCTGCTTCTCATAGAATACAAGAAACAAAATTAGAACTTCAAAAATAAAGTTTAAAAATATAGAAAAAGTAAACATTAATAAAACATTGATAAAAATGACAACAATACACCTTTTATGCGCGCAAACGCAGCAGCATTAAGTGATTTCATCATCAGAAATAAACGTATTTACAAACAGAACTTATCAAATAATTAAAACACAAATAAGAAAATTAGAAAGAAAAATACAATTAGAATGAAAGCAAAATGGATGAAAATTGCAAGAGAACTAAAATGGCGATTCTTCCTCAGAGGCCACACGCCATTGTAGTTCTAAAACAGGACAAAAATTTTCTGAATAAAGAATGACCATTAGTCAAAAATTATTCCTTTATGTGGCTTGAATTTTGTCCAACATCTGAAAATAGGATAAAAGGAAAAAAGAAAAAACTTAACAGATACCTTTAAAACAGAAACAATAATGAGACAGAAGCCAAAATGCAAAAAGTCACCCTCTTTCAAAACAGACGCTCAAGACAAAGAAAGCCAAATAACATCCATAAGCAAGCCCCTAGCTCCATCTATGAAGAAGAATTCGATCTATTCTCCAGAAGAACAGAAATTCTTAAAACTATTTTTTAATAATTTATTAAGTTTTGGCAAATAACCAGGATATCCGTTATCTTTTAATATATTTTTAAAATTATCTAAAGCCTTGACAAAAGTATGTTGGTTATTACAAATATTTTTAATCCTATTAATTTGAGAAAATATAGAATTTTTTAAAATTTTAAATTGACGACATGTATGAAAATTGCAGAGTGTAATAGCTTTGAATTTAAAATCTTTTCGTTTATCATAAATTCCAACAGAGACTTCTGAATTTATAATTTTAATTTCCATATCCAAAAAATTACATTTGTTCAATTCATTATTAGTTTTATTTAATTTTAGCTCTTCTGGATAGCAGTTAAAAATGGAATTAACATTATCAAAATTAAACAATAGAAGGTCATCAATAAAACGGAATCCGAACACAAGTTCATTCTTAATTAATTCTCTCTCAAATGAATGAAGAAATAAATTGGCCAATGCACTGGAGAAGCAACAACCCATAGGAATTCCGAGAACTTGTTTATAGTAGATAATTCCATTAAATAAATCATTTTCACAAATATTAGCTCTGCAAATTTCTAACCATTTATATTTATCAATTAAATCAGTATTTAGGTATAAATCATATACATTTGAGCAAAACTTCAATTAATTTATTGTGTGGGAGACTAGTAAAGAGATTTTCAAAATCAAATGTATAAATATTATAAATTCTATTTTCTTTGATAAAATTCAATATTTTAGTGTTATTGTCAATGATAAAGTTCTCTTCTTTAATTTTGTTAAGAATAATTTTAAGAAATTTGAAGAATAATTTTCCAAAATGATAATTACAGCAGCCAGTGCCACAAGTAACAAATCTGAAATTTAATGGATTTTTATGAAATTTTATAGTGGGGTAAAAGGTAAGGATAATTTAAATTACTGGTTTTAATTTTAATTTTTTTAGCTAGTGCTAAAATTCTTTTATCTAGTTCTTTTTTTGCCAAATTTTATAAGTTTATATGTTTTATTTGAATTATATTCATTAAGAATAATTTCCTTGAAGTGTAATTTACACATTATGCAAAAATTATTTCCTGCCTTATCAACTGTAGTAATAATGAATTTACTTTTTAAACCTTCAATTTCTTTTTTAAGATGCTTGTTGAAGAAAACGCCTCTATTAATATTTTTAGTATTATTTTTAGAAATTCTATTCTTTGCCTCTTTTAAGATGCGCTGTTTCCATTCTCGAAATCCTTCAATGGGCGATTTCTTTTATTTTTTCTTTTTAGTCTTTTATGTATTCATTATTGTAAATATTATGTACTTTTGGAAATGTTTTACTCAAATTCATTACAAAGATGCACCAAAGGTATGGAATAAAATTTAATTACATTGATCATATTAACTTTCAATTCAGTTCAGAAAATATTAAAATAGCGTATATCCATCGTAAACATAAAAGTGTTCATAATTTGAAAAAACTAATACATCAGGAAGCGAATGAAAAATTTCTTACAAAATTCCATTTTTATGAACATGAAAGGGCGATTTAAATACAAGCTGCACTAAATTCTCATCAGATTCTCCGGTATTTTTCCCTGCTTGTTAAGTGTTAGGAAGGAGGCCCCAAAATGAAGATTTTTTATAAATATTGCAATAGAATCAGTTGTTCTTATAACTCAAAGTTTATTTCCAACTAGCCAGTTGTAAAACCATATGATCAGCTATTCATTTTAAAAGAGAGGAGCAATGTTACGAATCTGTAAATGCTACTTCCCTGCATGTTACTCTTATGGAAGGAAAGAGGGATTTACGGAGATTCGTAATGGAATGGAAGTCAATATCTCCCGACGTTAGCTACAAAATGAAACTTCTAAAAAATTCAAGAATTATGGCCCAACCTCTACCAGGAACGGATATATGGATAATTTTCGAGAAAACTAAGTGTGACTTTATGTCCTGTCGGAGAGCTATAAATACTCGGAGGTGCTGAAACGTGTGAATGTCTTTCGAATCTATTCGCAGTGCGAATTGGTCAGCTGTTAGACGTTGGGCTCTATTGATAGCACTGTTTCTGTTATTTTTAGTGATTTACTGTCTGCTTGTGTTGCTAATTTGTACAAGGACTGTTTTCATTGCTATCTGTGCTTCGTGTTTTCTGGAATATTCTCGAAATAAAGCGTCATTCTCTATTATTCTGCTTGAAGAACTGTTTTGGGCATACATCCAAGGGACGAATTTTCGTAACAGAGAGAAATCATACTGCATTAATGGTTCTGAAAACTTTTATGCAGAAGTTCGTGACAAAGTTGGGCAAAATATTAGAACTCATTCTTTTTTTTCTTTTTATAAGCTGTTTCACTAATCTGTATGAAGTATTTAAAACTGGAATAGTTGTGTTTGCTATTCGCGAAACGGCATAGTGGTGAGCTCAGAGCGGAGCACGGCGGGAAATGCTAGTGATATATTCATCTTACGGGTAATGTTAAGGGCGGTTTATCGTGCTATTTGTCGCTTTATTCAAATTCATATTAACGGGAGTCCACTGTAAATTAGCCTAGGATGTCTAAAAATTTTTCCAAATCTAAACCCAATGCACGAGAATTTTTTGAAAAAACTTTTCCACACCTCCACCATCTGTTCACGGAACATTTTTTAACAGTCCCAGACGCACGTTGTAGGAAAATAAAATAGGCAATTGCTCATTAATTAATAATAACTGAAAAAAATTTTGCAAAGTATATTGTCACAAAAATCGCCCCTGTGGGTAGAAACAATCCAACAAGCAGGATAATGTTGATTGACGCTTTATTCACAAATGTTCAGGAAAACACAAATCACAGGTAACATGAACAATATGTCTTGTACCGATTAACTACGGAAACAGACAACAGATCACTAGTAATAAGAGTAACAACACTTTCGGATTTAGCATCACAAACCGCCAGCAATAATTAATAATGATAATAACAGAACTTTTAATAGCGCTTAGCTCACCAGCTTTCCTGCTCGATTTTCCTTTTATCACTTATACTATTTTTACATCTTTCATAGCGAAGAATATAAGTCAATTATTGAATCTAAATTTTTTTTACCCCTTTGATAATGAACCGAAATATTTAAGGTCTATTAAAAAAGGGCAAGAGATGTCTCTCGGACTTTTGAAGTGTGCCTTAATGTATCAAAAGACTTTAAATTGATTGAAAAAAGGTCTTCCATACAGTTTATGTGATATTTACTCGAGAAATATTATTCCTAGATAGTACTATTAATGTTCAGTTTAATTCAATAATGTATGCGTTATTTTTGATATTCTGTTCGCATATGTTGATCAGCATTTTTGCTTTAAAAAATGGGGTCCCTGATATTCTGCAGTATAAATACATTATAAGCTAATTTTAATGATTGTCTTTTTATGTATCAACATAAATAATTTTTTTATTTTTTTTCAGGAGTAATTCACCTTATTCATGCCTGATATTATTCATTCTTCCTTTTTATATTCATGCATGATATTTTTCTTTCTTTTTCTATATATTGGTTAAAAATATTTAAACTAAAAACGAACAAAACAATTTAACAAACAGTTGAAATGGCGAGCCGTAACTTCCCCCTTCTTTTCCGTCGGTGCAGAATTTTCGTTCAGACTAAGCTCCGATTTCAGTCCAGACGGAATTCCATACTTGGCAAGCTGTTTGCCTCATTTCCATAGATTTTTATGGGTTTTTCCTTCTCGCGTTCCGAAATTTGTGAAGTGAATTTCCGGCTTAAAGAAACTGGTGGTCCCATTTTGGAAACTAGTGGTCCAACCACTGTTTTCTTAATTCGACCAATGATACAATTTTTTAAGCTATTTTTTCTACTTCAAAATGTATAACATAAAGAGTTTAGTGCATTGCTCTCCAGATAAATAAAGTACAGAAAAACCCTACTGCATGTTTTTCATTAAAATTACACTCACTTTCAAAAGTTAAGCAAAATTCGTAAGATGGGAAAAATTTGGAGTTAATATGAATACAATGGTTAGCAATTAGTTGTGGAGAGTCGGGGACATACAGTACTCGGAGCTCCCATTTTAAAATGAAAATCTCGTCACGAGGGCATTTAAGGAGGCGACCAGAAAGTGATGAAAACGAAAGAGGATTTCGACTCGTTCCGTTTCACAGAAAGCTGATAAAGAAATTGATTTTCATAAAAATAGCATGAATATTCGGGAAGATATAATAAATGTTTCTTTAAAAGATCATGAATATTTCTGGATGTTTTTTGCTTATAACATGAAGAGTTTTCAGAAACATTGTACAAAACTTACAGAATACGTGACAATATGTAAAAGAAGCCCTGAATGAAATGTAAATTAAATACATTTAATATTAGAAGAAATATGAGTGTTTGTAGTAAATAATTTTTTACTGCGCATGTGCGAAACGTATCATAAGTTTTTTTTCATAATTTAAGAGCCAGATATATAGAGAAACTAATATAAAAATTCCAGTTGAATACCGTTAGTAATCAGAAAGATATCGGCATTGCAGAAGCTGAATTGCTTCTGTTCTCTAAAAGAAACGAAATGACGAGGGTTTGTGAACAAACTGAAATTTTTTAACCCTTTCAAGTTCACTACATGTTAAATTTTGAAAATTGCGAAATTTATTTCAAAAATTAGCATTAGACATGTAGCTGATCATAAATATGTAAGGAAAAAAATAGCATTTTTTTTAATTTTCAAAAAATTTGTGGTTTCACAATGAAACCAATGAACGGTAACGGCTACTTTTTCTTTGAATAGTTTGTATCGAAAAGAATTTAAATTATGTATTTAATTCAAAAGTCTACATGATTATTCAGGATCATAAACCTGCATAAAATTAAATACTACTGTTCGAAGATTCAAGTTTAAAAAATATCAATTTGTGAAAGAACCCTCATCATTTTGTTTCACTTAGGAGAACAAAAGCAATTCTCAGTTCTTGCAATGCCGATATCAGTCTGAATACTAAAGGTACTGAACTGGATTTTTTATATTAGTTCCCTACATATCTGGCTCTTAAGTTATGAAAGAATAATTGTGCTACGTTTCGCACATGTGCAGTAAAATATTATTTACTACGATTAAAAATTATTTACTCATATTTCCTGTAATATTCAAAGTATTTAATTCAAATTTTAATGCATGGCCTCTTTTACATATTGTCAATTATTTTGTAAATTTCTTTTAATTTGGTTGAAAACTCTGCATCTTATAAACAAAGAAAATCTGGAAAAATTTGAGATTTTTTAAAACAAACCTTTATATCCTCCCGAAAATTCATGCTATTTTTACGAAAATGCATGTAAATATGGTGGTCATCAAACAAAACCATTGATGAAAGTTTCAATTCATTATCAGCTTTTTGTGAAACGAAATGAGTCGAAATTCCTTTTTGTCTTCATCACTTTCCGACTGCCCCTATATGCCCTCGTGACGAGATTTTCACTTTTAAATGTGATCTCTGACTACTGCATGTTCCCCGACTCGTCACAACTAAATGCTAAACATTGTATTCATATTAACTCCAAATTTTTCTCATCTTTCGAATTATACTAACTTTAGGAAGTGAGTGTATTCATCGATCACTGTACATTAAAAACTATCCGGCGGTATAGATTCAGCAACCTTCCCCTATATTAGAGGTACACAACATGTGGTATTCGTATCCATAGGGGAACGCAAAAATAAAGTTGGTAATGGCGGAAACAAGAAAACATACGAACTGCAATTTTTAGCCATCATTATAAGTCAATGCGAAATTTTTACAAAATTGGTTTTATTTGTTTTGGCGTTGAGCTAATACTATTGTAAAAAGTGAATAAAATCTAAAATCAAAAATGAGTCCTGCAAATGCTAATGTTCGATTCGCTTGACTCATAAGCTAGGCTAAACCCTTAATGTTACTAATGAAAAAGTCTTTTTTGAAAAACCCCTGCCCTACATCAATAATTCTTTCCACTGCTTCATAATTTTTTTTTTGTAAACCCATTTTCTTCGGAGAAATTTTATCGGAACTTTCAAACTAGATTACTTTTTAATTCATAACAAAACGCCCTGTTTTAGACAAGTGAAATGAAAAAAATTCTTGAAAATAAATTGCTTCGTATATAAATACTTAACTACAGTGGTGGTCAAAATTATAAGGACAAGGGGAAAATCGCCAAATCGTGGCTACAGTTGGCCGGAAAATTATGCAAATTTTATGACTGAAAACCAATGATGAATGAAGCATTTTTCATTAGTTTTTATTGAAATGTATGGGACATTCATATTCTTAAAGCGTATTTTGGATTTAGACAGCCATGTGATATGGACAAAATTGTACACTGAAGAGCAAAAAAAAAAAAAAAAAAAAAAACTGGTACAGGCGTGCGTATGTAAATAACGGAGATATGCAACCAATCTTCGTAATCCGATGCGGTAGGCAACGCCTATATAAGACAACATATGTCTGACAAATGTATTAGATCGGTTCCTGCTTCTGCAATGGCGTGTTTTCAAGATTTAAGTGACTTGGAACGTGGTGTTATAGTCGGCGCACGAGAGATGGGATATAGCATCTCCGAAGTAGCGATAAAATTTGGATTTTCGCGTACGACCATTTCCCGATTGTACCGTGAATATCGGGTATCCGGTAAAATATCAAATTTCCGCCATCGGTGCGGTCGGAAAAAAGACCTTGAAAAAACTGGACCATTGATGTCATAAGCGAATCCTTAAACGAGAGAGACGTACAATACTTCCTCAAATTACCGCGGATTTCAGTGTTGGGGCATCTACAAGTGTCAGCGTGCGAACTGTTTAACTGACCGTCATTAATATGGGCTCTCAGAGCCGAAGGCCCACTCGTGTACCGCTGTTGACTGCACTGCACAAAGCTTTACCTGGTAGCTGGCTCCTGGGCCCGACAACACTTCCATTAGACTGTTGATGACTGGAAACACGTTACCTGGTTTGACGAGTTTCGCTTCTAATTGTATCGGACGGATGGACGTGTACGAGTATGGAGACAACATCATTAATCCATAGACCCTGTTTGTCAACAGGGGACTATTCAATCTGATGGAGCCTCTGTGATGGTATGGGACGCGTGCAGTTGGCGTGATATAAACAAACATCGACGGAAATTAAACGTGAATTAAACTTACGACTAAATTAAACGTGAATTAAACTTACGACTAAATTAAACTCGAACTGTTCGACGTGTTTTACAAAAAGAAAAAAAGTTTAGTTATGCAAAACTTATGTCACGACTGCTCTTACAAAAGTTCATAAGAGACTGAGGGTGGAATTTGCCAAAAAATGCTTTACTATGGGAAAAAAGTTGGATGATGTTATCTTTTCGGATGGGAAGAAGTTTAATTTGGATGAATCAGACGGTTTTCGATACTTCTGGTATGATCTCCGTAAAGAAAAATAAATTTTCTCAAAGCGTACATTTGGAGGTGGCTCAGTAATGGTCTGGGGAGGTTTCGCAACTGAGGGAACTTCTCCAATAGTTTTTGTGCAGGGCAGAATGAATTATGAGAGTTACGCTGATACATTAGCCGATAATCTTTTAGCAGAAGCACCGTTAATTACGAGGGGAGACTATTTGTTCCAGGAGGACAATGCCTCAGTGCATGTTTCTCAAACTTCGAAATCATGGTTTGATGCTAATTTCGTGACTTGACTGGCCGGCCAGAGGTCCCGATCTAAATACAATGGAAAATCTGTGGCGTATTCTGGCACACGAAGTATACAAAAATGGTATTGAATATCAAAACCAGCAAGAACTCATGTCATCCCTCGAGAAAGCCTGGATAAAAAATTCCAAGAACGTTCTGAAGGAACTGTCAAACTCCATGACGTCAAGACTGATAAAAGTGATTGCGAAGAAGGAGGAAATTATTAATTTTTAGTGTGTTTCAGAACAAAACATTCCTTATGACTTTGTCCAGTTTTTACAATGACATTTTTGTTAATTATGGCAAAACATTCTTATTTTGCATTTTCTAATGTTTTGCATTCTACAATGATTTCTAGCATAAAAAAGCATTTTATGTATACCTTTCATTTTTTTTACTACAGAAATAAATTTTTTCAGTGCAATTTTCAGTTGTCCTTATAATTCGGACCACCACTGTATCCTTATTGTTCGTCTTTAAAACCTGAAAATGGATCAATCTGAATTGGCACATGAAACATTTTAGTTTAATGGATGACGGAATAAAGATATATTATTATACAAATAAAATGCCAGTTTTTATTTGAACACGCAGAAAACGGTTCAGCCTTTTATATTGCATGTTTACTTATTCGAAGGAACTTCCTACAGTACTTTTCTCAGTTATAAATGTGCCATAAAGGTTCTGCATTGTTTTTTCACTTTAAATGCAGAAAAATAGCACTTTCAGCTGTCGTGGATCACGTTAGGGTTAATTTAAACAAAGAGACACATTTGCCATTCATGAAAAAAGCTATTTTTTCCTTAAAGAGGTTCTTCAAAAGCTGTTGGAGTTATCAGAAATCAGCAGATTGTCCGAAAAAGTTTTAAATATACAAATCGTAACCATGAGAATGAAGATTTTGATAGGCTGTTTTTCTCTTCTGGGAATATTTGAAATGTGTTTTTCAGAAGAAGGAGGAGCTGCTTTTTTAGAATGTATTAATGAGGAAATGTGCCAAACAGAATGTAAGTAGTAGTGTGATTTAGTATCTATAGGTAAATACGAAAAATAAATTTATTTTTGAAAATCCATTGCCTATAAAAGAGGTTCCCAACCAGTGATACGCGTACGCCTGGGGTACGCGAAGGAATATTTGGGAGTACGCGAAATCAAACTTGGTAATGGCGGAAAAAAGATAGAATAATTTTTTGCCCCAAGTTAATAATTGCTAATAGTTGATAATTACTGAGTGTAATTTTTAGCCATTCTTATAAGCTAATGCGAAATTAATATAATAGTTATTTCAGTTGTTTAGGCGTGGAACTAATAGTATTGTAAAAATGCAATAAACTGTAAAATAAGAAATAAGTCCAGCAAATATTATTAATTCGAGTCATTTGACTCTTAAGCAAATCTAAGCCCTTAACATCATTGATAAAAACTTCTTTGCATAGACGGATGGTTGGTGGTGAGATGAGGGGGAATTATATGACAATAGGGGTCAGGCGAAAATATAAAAATTAATCAAGGGGTACGCGG
>BGPR01000344.1:51221-85718 GCA_013235015.1 Araneus ventricosus | reverse complement strand
CAATAGGGGTCAGGCGAAAATATAAAAATTAATCAAGGGGTACGCGGGGGAATAAAAGTTGGAAACTCCTGGTGTATAAGGAAGTAAACTCCTAATGTTTTAACGGTACACTATTTATACTACCAACTTGTTCGCAAAAAAAAACCAGCGAAGGAACTGGCGGTTGGGGGGGGGGGGTAGTCCAATGTACTTTTTAAGAGAAAAGTTAAATTCTCATTTCATTTTAGCTGCCGAAAATTCGAAATTATGGAAAAACAGCAGTGTTTGGGAAAAATAGCTAATTTTTAAACTCAATTTTGTCGTTAACCGCCTCCCCCTATTCTCTGGGTCTTTTAGGTGTCTATAAGTTTTTTGCACTCTCACTTTTTCCAGCCATTCACCGCCACTGAGCGAGAGTGGTCCCCCTCGACTTTCTCGTATACTTGCGAGAAAGTACAATACCGTAATACTTGGATTAACCCTCACCGTTCTGGACCGGGGCCGTGGTGGATAACCGAACAGACGGATTATAGAAATCTCTTCATACATATATACAATTACGTGATTTCGCTGCCTGGGACGTAAACAAAAATAAAATCCTTTAAAATGAATAATACATTACATACTGTATTAAATTTTACAAAATGATCAAAATAACTTCAATATAAGAATAGTAATGTATAGAAATGTATTGTAATACTATAAGCCTAGGTTACTTTAACTACATTTTTTTTACTACGTCTTTTTTCAGACGCTGATGTATAACGGAATCTGATGGTTAAACGAGTTTAAACGAAAGTTTAATTGACTAATTATTGGGCAGAGTTGGTACAGGTTTATTTCATGACTCTAATCAATTAATACAATAATTTTTCCTATTCTAAAAAATTGCAATTTTTCACATTTAACATTGTTTTTTCATTAATAATGGCTCAATAATTTATCGTAATTACGGTTACTCGGTAAATGCTTGTGTCCATCTGACAATGGAAATAAATTTGAATTTATTAGGCGTCAAGTGCGTAGAGTTCGGAATGTGTGGGTGAATAAATGCATGTGATTGTGCAAGTAGCGAATGAGAAATTTAAGGGGAATGAATGTAACAATAATTCATTCAATGCAGCTTAACAAAATTACCTGTCAGGTACAACAAGCATCCAAGTTTAAAACAAATTTTTTTAGCAAGATCTAAAGGAAACATATATCAGGTCTTGGAGATTTTGGCTCTAGTGTCCGTACGCTCCGTAAAACTCTATTATTGGTGTATCTGTGTAAAGTAGTTTGTCAGCGTGTGAATTAATTACGCTTTTCTACTTTAAAAATACCTTGGCCAGTATTAGACCGCACTGTTACGGTACCGTTATATTGGATGTGATCGTTATAGTGAGGATGACTCACAAACGAGTGAAGAGAAAGAATCTATGGGATTAGTACTATTGTTTTAAACTGTTATAATTCCCAACTTTTTTTATACTGTCTGGAACTTTTGGCCAATAGTGATAGAGAATCCTAAAAAAGAGTACATTGCATTTTTGCACTAATAGAAAAAAGACAAGAGATTTGAGTTCCTGACTAATATACTTTTATTTACAAAATTAAATAAATTTACCAACTTTAACAAATGATTTACTCTTGATTATATGGAACAATATACTATAATAACAAAAACGATTTTGCCGATACACATGGCGAAACAGAGAGTTCTAAAAAGACAAAATTACAAACATTATACCAATTACATTCTTACAATTCGCTGCAGTCTTTCTAAATAAAACATAAGCGCTATCAAAAATCAGAAAATACTTTCATAAGAATTGCTCTATTAAAGTTATTGAGCTCGAAAAAGAGAAACAAATTTCAATACATCAAATGCTTAAAAAAATAACCCCTGAGATCTCTAGGATCGTTAGGATCAGCTGGCTAGCTTATATTTGCATCACTGCACGAAGAAGAAATGTAGCAATTGAAAAAACACTAGGCCTAGACATTCGCTGAATGTCCATGATTGTCACTGGACAAAGTTCGTGAATATTTTTAAAGTTTTAAAACTGTTAGACACCGATTCCACTAACAGATCATTTGCAACACTTTGTTCGTTTTCTTCGAGACCACTGAAGTATATTATCGAAATGTCAAATACGCTTCTTAGCAATTACTTCATTACTCTATGCAAATATACGCAGCAGTTATTCTAAAGAAAACTATTCACTATTAGTTGTAGCTTGAAAGTACATCACTGCACAGTAATTCTTGTCAGAAAAATATTAAATGAATTTCGTTGCTTTATCTAAAGATGATAGTAACTTCTCTTTTCGAACCATCAGCACATCTGCAAGGACGAGAGCCGAATCTAAGAATACCGGCACCCGGACCTCGCAGGCACCACCTCTGTTCACCGTGTCAGACAAGCCAAAGAAAACTCACGGAAAAAAATCTCCCAGTCAGGGGACGCCCGGACCTGAGTATACCAAAAATCTTCCACCGCTTAAATGGCGAGCATATAGTTCGGTGCAAGAAAAAGGATTTGAGATTTATTAAGCATCGAACCATTAAACTAATTGCATTAAAAGCTAAAGTAATTAGCAATTCAGTTATTCATTACAAAAAGGAAATAATTAATTGAGAAATTTAAAAAAACTTTTAAAAAATCAGTTGAAAAGTTAAAAGTTGCCACAAGACATGAAAGAAACTTTAGTGGCAAAAATATTTATTATTTAAATATTACCGGCAGAGCCAAAAAGGATGTTATTCTGCTATTGTAATCTAACAGCCAGTGATGTTTAACTGAACTTAGACAAGTAATGTTTTATGACACGCATTCATGATATTTTTGAAAA
The DNA here is from genome assembly GCA_013235015.1 of Araneus ventricosus. Taxonomy (NCBI): domain Eukaryota; kingdom Metazoa; phylum Arthropoda; class Arachnida; order Araneae; family Araneidae; genus Araneus; species Araneus ventricosus. Next base: position 82,902 of record BGPR01000344.1, on the reverse strand, counting down.
TAAGCAGAATGGTAATTCCAGCAGGATGGAGACCCTCCGCATTTCTCTCACGATGTTAATATATAGCCTATATTAATGAATTCTGGTTAACAGATGTTTAGCAAGAAGAGTACTTGAATATGAACAAAAAAAGAATTAACAGAAAAAAACATAGAAATAGAATAGACAGAAAAAATAAACAATAGACACATTGCATCCGGTGCGCGCAAACGCAGCAGCATCAGGATTGCATTAACAAAAATACAATATTAACTAACAGAATATGAACCATCAAAGGACAAAAAAATCAAACTGTAATATATATCAAAACAGAATAAAATCGAAGAAATAAAATTGAAAAACAAAGGAAGAAGAATCCGAACACAGAACTTTTTCAAAGGTCACTCTCCATTGGGATTCAAAGTTTACGAAGAAGAATAAATTTTCTGTTGTAGAGGTAACGATTATAGAGTCAAAATTTAAGTTCCCTCTGTCACCTGAATTTATCCTATAGATTGAAGAAATAGGAAAAAACCTTCCTCAAAGAAATAATGCTAATGCCTTTTTTAACAAAACCAGAAGAAAGAAAAAGACATAAGAAACTTTATCTTCTGCCATATTAGCAAATAAATTACATTTAGGACAAAGAAAGCAGATCTAGACCCCAGAGAACCTAGCTCCATCAATTGAGAGAAACTCTAATTAAATAAGAAAACCCAAAGAAATTTAGAAGGTTTTGTTAAAAAAGGCATTTGCAGTATTTCTTTGAGGAAAGTTTTTTTCCTATTTTTTTTCAATCTATGGGATAAATTCAGGTGATAGAGGGAACTTAAGTTTTGACTCTCTAGTTGGTACCTCTTCAGAAAATCTATCCCTCTTCGTAAACTTTGAATCCCAATGGAGAGTGACCTTTGAAAAAGTTCTCCATTCGGATACTTCTCCCTTTGTTTTTCAATTTTATTTCTTCAATTTTATTGGGCTTTAATACATACTACAGTTTGATCTTTCGTCCTTTGATGGCTCATATTGTGTTAGTTAATATTGTATTTTTGTCAACCCTGAGGCTGCTACGTTTGCGCTCACCAGATGCATTGTGCCTATTGTTTATATTTTTTTCCTCTCTATTCTATTTTTATATTTTTCTCTCACTTCTATTTTTATATTTTTTCTGTCTATTTTATTTTTATGCTTTTTCTGTTTATTCTTTTTTTTTTTAATATTCTAGTATTTTTATTTTGTATTTTATTTAAAGTTGCTGCATTTTCGCGCTATTCTGTTTAATACAAAGTTCAATGATTGTTAGAATGTTTTGTAAAATCATTCATTTTGCTCTTATTTTGTTCATGATCTTGTATATTAGCAAGAAAAGATAACACTGAAATCTTCCTTATACCCACAATCTCTGTACCTCACTCCGATGGATGCATTTTTTTAAAGATATATGAAACATCGTATTTATATACCAGGGTCAAATGACGAACTCAAACGTGATTTACATTCTTAAAGTCGTTTTGCAATTCAATCGTATGGTTTTACCAACAGCGCCTGGACAATGGAGGTAAACAATTCTAACACTCGCCGATAACTGATAAAATTCTACGTTTAAATTAATTTGAGTTATGAAAGTTTGATGTATGTTAATGACTGTTTATGTATAGTAAAGTTTTGATTAACTTTCATTTTTTAACCGCAAGTTTCTGTTATCCGCCATCGTCTAAAACACCTCAAAGACATAGGAGATGGCAGGTTATTTTAAAATAGCGTAGGTTTATAGCATTACAGTACATTTCTGTACATTAATATTCTTATACTGAAATATATGTTGATCGTTTTGTAAAATTAAATACAATTTGTATATGTCACCGTTAAAGTGTCTAATTCAGTTATTCTATAGAATAACTGATCAAGTCAGTTAAAGTGTATAATAGATTATTTATTTCATACTTTACCTAGTTATTCTATGAAATAACAAGGTATTCTATATAGTAACTAGTGATAGGCCGTTAAAGTGTAAAATAAACATTCTGACATTAAAACAAGTCTGTTTTATTATAAATTACACACTGATTGCAAATCAGCCATAACCGGTGCAAACTTAAAACCACTATAATACTGTCACAAAACAGTAATGTCGCTTTCTTGCCATGTTAGTCTTATAGTTTGGAAGAGAGATTTACAGGAATACGTATTGGAAGGAAGTCAATGACACTCGACCTTGGCGACCGTTTAGGCAACTTGGCGACAAAATGAAGGTTTCAGAATATTCAGGAATTGTCTCGGTATCTCTATTAGGAACGAAGTTATGGACAAATTCCACTATAAACGCAGACACCTTACATTCAATGAGCTAGCGAAGCTAATACATTCCGGCTCCCGCCACTAGCGTAGCCGTAGGATGTGTTTTAAAGTTTAAAAAATTTCCCCTGCGCCCATTTCAGATGCCGCAGGCATCTCGAGCACAATTTTTCCTGCTTCATTTGAGTAATTAAAAAACACAGATTCCTCATATTCAGTGATATGATATAGCGAAGCAACTATGTTCTGGCTCCCGCTACCAGAGAAGCAGTAGAATTTTTCTTAAAAATTTTTTAACAAAAATTCCGATGCCCACTTCAGATACTGAAAATACAAATAACCAATTTGACTAATAAACAGACTGAATGATGTCGGCTATTTTACACTTTAACGATGTGTGGATCGTTATTCTATAGAATAAGTAGTTAAAGTGTAAAACGAATGTTTATTTTACACTTTAACTGACTCGATCAGTTATTATATAGAATAACTAGGTATTCTATAGAATAACGGATTTTACTGTAACATGTATATTATTCAATTTTATTATAGGATTTTATTGTCATTTTCGTACCAAGCCAGAACTGAGATCACGTTACTGCTGTGATGTCGTGAGACCTAGGGTAGCGTAAATCAACAGATAGACTAGTATCACTCTAATAAATTTTATTTTAAAGTTACTCGAAGGATATTGAATATTATCGATTACAAAATAAATACTGATTTATATACAAAATAGTCATAGACGTGAATATAATTACAGGATGATGTTGAGACAGCCTCTGCAGGTAGAAATGACAGTCATTCAGAGCAACGGCTCTAAAAAATCTATCGAAAAGTTCAAGTCTTCAAGAGCGTCCGCTCATCTTGAATAAAACTCGAACAGTTCAGATACGAGAGCTATGCTCTCATGAAAAAGTTAAACAGAAGCGTACAGCTTCTTAACGATGCTTCTCGCAACTACACAACTGGTCGCACGGGACCCAGTTCATTTTAAAATCGATCCGAAAATACAACACTGGAAAATACGCTCCTATGAGCGGAATCCGATCACAAAAATGATCGCCGATCGAAACTCAACTCTCCTCCTTTTCTTCCCCGAGGCAGATTAAATCCTCGTTTTCCCAGGAACAAGGTCCGCCCCACTCGTGAGGGTTGGCTAAGAATTCAATGACGTCCGCCAGTGAGGTCTTCCTTCCCCCAGGCGATTGATTTATGTCCAGTGACAGTCTTGGCTATTAGCGGTCTGGTCTATGGATAGTCTCGTCTCAGTTCAACTGAGAACGGACATCCATCACTCCTTCTTAATTGCGAGTTCTGAAAGGGTTTTGTGTGCCAAGTGTCACTAGATATGGCGTCAAAACAGCTCTTTGTGCGAATACTCTTTTGTTGAGCTTTCCGACAGTTCAGGTGGCTACTTTGGCGAGGCCGCTTTGAACAGCTGTTCTGGAATCTTCACACTGTACTTATCTATTGAGAGATTTCTGTTATCCGTCTATTCTGTTAACCCTCAAAGCCCTGGTCCTTACGGTGGCAATTAATCGAAGTTTCACCATAATAATTGTTTAAAGTGTGCATATACTTTTCTGAAATACCCTGTACGTAGACCCGAAAATACTTAGAACACAATTGTTATATCAAGAGAAACGGAACAGTGAGGTATAATGGGAACAATTAAAGATGATAGATGGCTTTCACTTTAAAAACTGCATCTCGATGATACCTTTTAAACAAATTGCAGGGAACAAGCCTTCGTGACGCGAAATTTTGCGAACGTGACAAATTAAATCAAACCCTTTAAAAAAATTTTATGGCTCTTTAAAAAGATTTTGGAACCTTTAGTGCGGAACATTGTAACATGGTAGTATTTTAGGCTCGATTCGTCGGTCTTTATATTATTATTTTTTAAAATTTGCTTTAAATTATAGCAAAAATGTTAAGTTATAGAAAAAAATTATACAAAAAATGTGTTTAACACTCTGATCCGTAAGACTATTGGAATAGAGAGACCTCAAAATACGGGAACGCCCGAGTTTCTCTTTCGAAGATAAGGGACATTCATATCCCCTTTCAAAAACCGCAATAACAGCTGGAACTCTTCGAATTTAAAGAACCACTCTACCGAAGAAAGCGCGCCCTGCGGTTGTGAAATCAATCACACTTAACGAAAGGGGGTGGAAATGCACAATGACGTCCCCCGTCTTTTGCTTGAAGAGACGGTTGGAACGATCCCATATCGATAGAGTTAATTTCGTCGCAATTGGCGTGTTTATGAACGTGGTAACTGAAACCATGAAAAGTATTATTATAAAATATACTTTCAAATATTTTTAAAAATTTCTCATAATTAAAAAAAAAATGTAAAGGAAAATAAATTAGTTAGCTTTGTCTGTATTTGCAGTTTGAATTCCCATGTCGTTTGGACATGTATTTGTCTTGTGTCCGTAAATTTCACATACAAAACTATAATTCGTCCTTGTTTTACAGTCAAACCCCGTAATAACGAACCTTCAACGGACCAATCCAGAAGTTCGTCATAAAAATGAGTTAACTATATCCGATTTTTAAAATATCAGCTATACAAGATGTTCTATAATCCTTAAATGCACTTCTGTATTAAACAAATTAATTAAATTAAATTGCAATTAGTAATGGGAAATAATAAATTAAAACAACTATTTTGTCTTAAAAATTTAAACAGTGATATTAATTGCATTTACACTCATTTCTCTAAAGTATGAAAATAAGTAGTGATTTTTTTGTAAAAGAGCTGAAACTAAGCTTGAAAGATGGAAATTTTGTTTCACCATACCCGAATTCCTTGCTTTTGAGGGTCGTTAAAAGCCTTTGAAAATATATCAGTGTCATAGGAGTTCAGTTGGGACACTTTTAAAAGTTCGTTATAACGAAGGGTTCGTTATATCTCAAGATCATTATACTGGAGTTTGACTGCATTTGTTTTCCTTAACCCATTAACGACTGAGGTTGCGTTTTCGCAACATTAATGAAACGATTTGTTTCTTTTACAATAAAGTGATTATTTTAAATTAATTTTTATATTACATTAGACAAAGCTTCTATGCTTCTGGGGAAAAAAACTGTTTCGCTCTCATTGAAACTTTTTCTTTAATAATTTTTTTAATTTGACATTTTTTCCCAGATTGTTTTTCTTTTAATTTTGAATAGATCTCACAAATGGCGGCAGATATTTGAATTAAATGTAATGTGCCCTTACATAGCAAATGTTTAAAAGATTTTCATGTATCCAAAAAGTAATCGTTTTGCTTGACGTTGCGTTTTAGCAACATTTTGTATCTTTTATAAAAATAAATATTTTTTTACTAAATATAATAATTACTTTAATAATAAATATTTTGTTACTTTAAAAAAAATTAGACTCTAATACGTCTAAAAAGTTTTGTCCATTTCCTACAAACAAAAGGTAGTGAGATTGTTAATAGGCTAATAAATACATAAATAATATCTTTCTTCATGCCTCCAACTCAGAAAGGAGACTAATGAATCGAAAAAAGAGGCTACATGTGGTGTAGTGTAAATCCAATGACTTTCTGGAGTAAAATTTCTTTATTCGACCATTGGGCTTTACCAGCGCATCACGATCCTTTCAATATTCTGCATGACATTTATTATTATTTTGATTTTCAGATGGATTAGATCGAGGAGTGTATTGTGCCGAACAGTTACCAGAAATGGTAAGAGATTTTAGTTTGTGCAGTTGAGTTAATTTATGAAATTTTTTTCCAGCTTGCCTAATGAAGTAATCATGAATTTTATCGTATGTAATATAATGACATTTAATATATCTGAAAGCCAATCACACAATTGTTTTTAGAGTAGGACTTTCTGCTATATCAAACATGTTTGAATGAAATTCGTTTCCTTGTTTGATAGGGAAAAAATGAAGAATTGGTCAAACGATTAAAACACAGGAAAATTAATGCAAACCAAATGGGATTAGAAGCAACACTAGGAAGCGTTTCCAAGTGTTGGTTGTAATCCCACTTGGTTTGGCATATCTATCCCAATCCACGAGACAAGGCCTTCTGATAATAGGAGAAGGTGGCATTTTTTTAGAGTAAATTAATACTAAATTTTTATATTGTTAGAGTTAGATTCGAATTGAAACTTATTGGTATTTGTTAGTGGAAAAACCATGTGAGATTACAAGCAATACTAGAAAGCGTTTCGAAGTGTTGGCGTAGTAATTCCACTTAGTATGGTATGAGAGAAATCAAAGAGAAACATAAAGAGGAAGCGAAGATAAACTTTTGGTGTTTTGGTGGGAGCGAGAAAAGTGAAAAAAAGAGCATCTTTCTCCTTCAGTTGGCACCCGGCCAACCAAAGCTGTGGTGAACGCAGTTCAGGTACATATTAATGCAAAGAGGGAAAGGGTTGCTTTTTCTCCCAATTCAACACTCAGCTGTGCGCAGTGGGAGAATTTTGAAGTTCTCCCTGGCAACGAGCTTTGCAGCCCCGACCTGTGTCTGTCTTACTTATCGATTCATTTTCTGTCTTCTTTTCGCGTTTTAATTACTTTCCCCCCATTTTCATTGATAATCGAACTCTCGGAATGGGAAAGTAAGCAGATAAGACTAACAATTAAAATACAAGCTTTTAAAATGAATTCATCTCTGCAGCCCTAACGGAAGAGCCGCCTTTGGTTGTTACTAATCAGAGGAAGGAAGTTTCTCTTCCGGTTGTCCAGGAACGTTACACATTGTTGCGAAAATCTGACTTCTAGCTACCGACTGTCATTTCGATTAATAAAATAAGAAGGTGCGAGTTTTATCTTCAGGGCAATAATAAAAATTCAAATATGAAAATATAGTTCAATTCATGCCGGTCGTCATTTGTCATGTATAAAAAAAAGTACTGAAAAGAAGAAAACTATTTTCTTATCCGGGTCTACGGGTCCTCTTTTGGAACGGGGTATCAGAGAGTTTGCCCCTCCTGGCCCCTTCTCTCGGTGGGCCTGGAAACTCTTCAGCCACGCCACTAGGCCACTTGAAGGCTTATATTTCTAGGTATATTTATTTTTAAATTCTCGTTTTGTCTAGCAAAATTAAAATGATTTCTCTCTCTCTCTTTCACAGGATGTGCAAGTATTATTTGAAATTGTGAGTGATTATTATCCTGGTACAACAGAAATGAAGTCTCTTTTTGAACAAGTATGTGCTAATTTTGAGAGAGGTGTAGAGGTAAGTATAGCAAAAATCAGCATCCGAGTTCTGAAGAACTCAATGGCTTAATTACAAAAAATGAAATTTTTAACTGTCGACATCCAAACTATCCAAAAACTACAAAGTTTATTACTAACACTAAATTTTGTTAGTTGCAAAATCTAGGGTCAGTGACACGTTGCTGACAAGCACATGATTGACAGCTTTCAGTCGATGGGATATATATTCGACAGTGGAGCTTTAATCTCTCTCTCGACATCCGCATGTATTTAATAATTATTGCAGTGATTAATAAAAAAAATGATAGCTTTTATTCGATCAAATATTCATTCAATATTGGCCCGTTTAGTCTCTCTCATTCGACATGCACATTTATGTGCTTCATAACTTAGTCAGTTTTATTCGCAGAAGAGTGGAACTTTTCTTTGCTAGTTTGTGAAGAATATTTTACTAAACATGACTAATAGGACCTGGGGAATGTATGTAAAAAACCTAGGTTTAATCATTTTTCCAGAAGTCTATTTATTGACTCAAAAAATATAAAATGCAATTCTTCATGTCATTTAAAGCATTTTTTCAACTAGTAGTATGAGCCTCTCTCTAATGGTTCAGAAGCTACAATTGGAGTGGACACCCTGTACAGAAAAACTTCATTAACCGTCACTCGTTTAACTGTCAGATTCTGTTATCTGTCTTCGTTCTTAAAAAATATCAATAAACAAACACACATCTTAAAAATTGTCCACGGATTACTTTTTCCTCCCTACTCTATAAAAGTGGGTTTACACGAGGCCAATATTGTCTCGACAATAAGTTCACGCATGCAACAAGAAGAAAGAAAGAGGGACAAGAACATTGTCCGCTCCTTCTGCGCATGCCTGACCTTCTTTCCGCGCATGCGTGAATTTATTGTCGAGACAGTACTGGCCTTGTGTAAATCCACCATAAAGCTGCAGGTGATTAATCGTCGGTGCCGGAGGAGTTAACATTCATCTGGCGCATGGGCCGGCCCGAGCGCACAAGGCCCCCTCGTTTCTGAAGTCTCAGCGTCAATGACTGATTTTTAAAACGAAATTTGTTTATATTGATTTATTTAATGAAATCGAAATTTTTCGGTGAATTTTGCCTTTCAAAATTACAATATGTATTTAACCCCTTCAAGACTGATTTTTTAAATATAATTTATTTTAATTGTATCCAAATTTTTGTTACCGTTTTGGAAATTGTATAGACCTTTCCAATTACCGTTGCATCTACGGAAAGTCTTTCCTCAAGATTGAAAATAATAAAAATTTATTTGAGATTAAACATAAGTCGAGAACGATTGTCCATTTCATCTATCGAATCCGAACTGACCAAGAAGCTAAATTGTTGGAAGACTTTGGAATAACAGACATACGATAGATACACTTTCTTTATTGAAAGTCATAATGAAATAAGTATAACGTTCAGTGGAATAGTTTGTCTAAGAAAACATAAAGTTTAAACACAACTACTCGATTTAACTGATTCATAACTTGCTAAACATCACAGTAGAGGAGTAGAGAGCATCTTATTACACTTATCACATCATGCTGCATGACAGAATAGAAGAAGCTAAAGAGAGTGTCAGAGAGATACAGTAAAACCAAGTAGACCTTATATATCTGCTGTGACGTAAAATACGTCATAGGCAGCTGACGTAGAAATTGGGAATAATCAACTGTTGCCAACATAAATTATGATATTACCAATGAATTTGCTATAAAAATGCAAGAAAATGAAATAAAAATCCCATATTGTAACCTTATTCCAGTAAGTCGCATATCAAATTGCATTTTATAAATTTATGAAGCAATTATTTTTATTTCATTTATTAACGATTTTTTTTGTCTGATTGAAACGTTTAACTTAAAAAATGGTTTAGTGGTCTATTCTGATACCCCCCGTTGGGTTGGGAGTTGGATTGGGTTCCGCAAGTTAACAACGGAACCCAACCCAACCAGGGGTACCAGAATAGACCCCTTAGTCATTTTCCTTCTTCATGTATTCCTTTAGTCCTCCCTATACCAAATTGTACAATGCAATAAACAGCGAAATGTAATAAATTTATTTTGTTGCGTGAAACTTTTGCAACTTTTCAGTCTGTTCGATTATCTGTCACAGCCCTGGTCCGAACGGTGACGGTTAATCGAAGTTTTACTTTTTATATATGAATGCAGAAGACATTCCTGATTTCTCTAAATTTCTTTTATTTGCAGGCTATTACCTATTGGTTTGAAGAAAAGAGATATAGGAATGTAAGTTTAACACGTGCGTTTTTATTGTTAACTAGTTCCCTGAATCTATATGCATTTTCATTAAGTTTATAAATAGTGAGTGTTACATAACAGTCTTTGTCTTTGTTATGCATCACTTCTTACTAGTATTAACTTTCTTTCTTTGCAAATACATTCTCCATATTTTGGTAATTTCTAAAATTCGAATCTTAATGTTCAGAAGGAATTCTTGTTACTTATCAATTTATTACATTCGATAATTTAATATTTTTGAAACCACTGTATAACAGTGAATCAGAATAGTAAAAACGTTCCACGTTATAATTTTAGAAAAATTGATGGTATTTAGTGATGGTAAGCTTGTTCTGCGAAAATATTTCATAACTCAGTAAATTTGAATATTCATTGCGAAATTTAATGTGTATTAATCTTCTTTTTTATTTCAGCTTAGTTATACTGAAGAGCAAGCACAGGCGGTTATCAGTTCTAGGGTAAGAACTTTTTTAAATATTTCTCAGATTTTACTATTTTTTTTTAACCCTCTGACTGCGCAGCATTTGATTTCGGTTTGGAAGCAAGTCTATTTTCTCCTGCGTCCTGCAATTTTCACAGGCTGTGTTTATTTAGTACTTTTATAGTGTTGGATCATATTATATTAATAAAGCTTTGCATATAAATAACAACTCGCTTGGCTCAACTGTATTTGAACATATTTGCAAACGTTGCATCTAAATAGTGATTTTAAAAAATTACACCGTCAGAAAGTTAATGAGCAATGACCGAAAAGATTATTTCAGCAAAAGATATAAAAAATTGATTTCAATTATGAAGTCATTCCTGATTTCATCATTCTCTAAGAAGCTATCAAAGCAAAGGTGATTGAATTATTTACTAGCCATCTTCGACAACCAGCTATTCGGCCATAATATTAACCCTCTGACTGCGTATCCCGCGGATTGGAATCAAGTCTATTTTCTGCTGCATCCTGATATTTTCACATGCTAATGTGTTTGCTTAGTACTTTTATAGCGTTGGATCGTATTATACTTATAAAGCTTTGCATATAAATAACTCGCTTGGATCAAAGGTATTTGAACACGTTTGTAAATTTTGTACCTAAATAGTAATTTTTTTTAAAAATCCGCAGTCAGAGGGTTAATAGTTAGTAGATATATTTGCAAAGTGGTGAAAACTATCCAGTTGTTAAGGCGGAGGAACTCTATCAAAGTTTTATTTTACAAGATCTCTCTGAAATGGAGGGCGATGACCGCTGATGTCGTATCTTTGAAGTCAGGAGTTTTCATATAAAATATAAATTCGAGAAATTGGTATGGTAGTTGGACTGAGGGACTGGTTCTTTGGCATTGCCAATTATTATAAATATACAGGGTGTACACAAATGAAGTGACTCATTTCAAAAATTTATAAATAATAAAAAAAAAACATAAAAATGTTGGAATTATGATTTTTTTAAAAATAAGAGCGCATCTCAAGAAGTTTCTTTAGATAGGTAAGGTGGGTTTACGCCGTTCTAAATTTGTTACAGCGAGAAAATTCCGTACGCAATGGCTACCGATCAGCAGAACCGATGCGTGTTTTCTGGTTTCTTTTTTTAGTTTTTCTTGAATATCGCGAAAACTTCAGATTTCAAACTACATGTGACTTAACAAATTAAAGAGGGTAAAATTCCCTATAAATACATCCTTTTATTTTTCTTAAAATTTTAATATTTTCTAAGATAATGACTCTCAACAATTTTTGATTTCCAGTAATTTACGACCCACCACCATTTATACCACCGAAACGACATGTTACCTATCTGAAAAAAACCTTTTTGAGATGCGCTCTCATTATAACAAACACGTAGTTCCAACATTTTTAGTTTTTTTAAAAAATTAATTTTTGAAATAAGTCGCTTCATTTGTGTACTCCCTTTATATAAATGATATTCATGTCGAACTATTTCTTTAAGCTAGTACACACTATATTCTCGATAATTTCATTTAACTGCTTTGGACCTTAATTTACCAAGCTGACATAAATAATTGGCTAACATAACAGTAATATTGAATGTTATGAAGGTTGAATATCCTGAAAATTCATGTTTACTTATAAACTAAATATTAATTTGAATCGCATTTTGATTATAACTATTCGAAGGATTAAAGTTAAAAAATAATTCTGTTTGTGCTGAACCCTCATCATTTTGTTTCTAATAAACAACAAAAGCAATTCATCTCTTCAGTACCGATATCTTTCTGAATATTAACAGTATTGTTCTGGTACTTTTATATAACTTGCCCTATATATCTGGCTCTCAAGTTATGAAAGAAAAATTTCTCTACTTTTCGCACATGCGCTGTAAAAAAATTATTTACAAAAAATACTCATATTTCCTGTAGTATTCGAAGTATTTAATTCAAATTTTAACACATGGCTTCTTTTACATATTGTCAATTATTCAGTAAGTTTCGTATAATTTGATAGAAAACTCTGCTTGTTAATAAGTAAAAAAACATGCGGAAATATTTGGGATTTTTTTAAAGAAACCTTTATATCTTTCCGAATATTCGCGCTATTTTTACGAAAATGCATGTAGATATTATGCACATCAAGCATAACTATTGGGGATAGTCATTATCAGCTTTCTGTGAAACGGGATGTGTCGAAATCCCGTTTTGTCTTCATCTCTATCTGTCCCCTCTTAACCCTCTGACTGTAAAATATTTTTGAATTACTATTTAGATGCATCGTTTTAAAACATGTTGAAATACCGTTGAACCAGACTAATTGTTATCTACATGCAGGCCTTGATTAGCATAATATGATTCAATGTTTTAAATGCACTAAGTAACCCCATTTGTTTGAGAAAATCTCAGGATGAAGCAAAAAACAGACGAACTTCCAACCCGTGGAAATTACGAAATATGCAGTCAAAGGGTCAATGCCTTCGAGATCGAATCTTCTCTGTAAAATATGAATTCCGACGATAGTACGTTCCACGATTTTCCTCAACTGGTTGCGAACCATAGTATATTAAATCTAATTTTTTCGCATCTTAAGAATTGCGCTAAACTTTTAGACACCAGGGTAAATATAACTGCATAATGCTACTTAAATATTTCTCATAAGAAGTTTCACATTTTCATTGGAAAAAATTGAATGTTTGCTTCCTCCACAGGCATGTTTCTTTCTCATGGTCACGGAGTGTGAACTGAAGAAAGCTTTGGGATTTTTTGGATAAATGTTTCATTGATGGAACTTCTCTGCGCAGATGTTTGCAATGCAGCGGAGAAAGTCCAAAATAAATGGATTTATCTAAAATCTTGTATCTCGACTAATTAATTAAATTTTGTCATAACATTTATCATTTAGTTCCTTTCAAAGCGATAAGCTCTTACAAGAATGGCTAAAAACTAATTCCAGAAAATCAGGGGACAAAACGCTTAACGTTGTTTCGGCTAAGTGTTTTAACTCAGAGTTTCAGTGACATCACAGTTAGTTTAGTTTAGTAACTTTACCGTCCCGTTTTGAGGCAACATAAGGGCTATTTGGCGACAGATCTCGTAATTTTAAACCCGGTCAAATGACACGAATGACACCTGAGATAGCACAGAACTTCCAAGAATCCGCACCACACCAGCGGGGGAGACACCTGAGCTGGCACCGAACCTCCAAGAACCCGCACCACACCAGCGGGAGAGACACCTGAGCTGGCACCGAACCTCCAAGAATCCGCACCACACCAGCGGGAGAGACACCTGAGCTGGCACCGAACCTCCCCTGCACCACACCAGAGGGAAGAGAACGACACCTGAGCTGGCACCGATCCTCCAAGAATCAGCGGGAGAGACACTTGAGCCGACACCAAACGTCCAAGAATCCGCACCGCACCAGCGGGAGAAACACCTGAGCTGGCACCGAACCTCCAAGAATCCGCACCACAACTGCGGGAGAACGTTTGACCCACGACGTCAGATTCAATGTACACCAGGCACACATACACGGCGGATCTTCAGTGGAATCCAGTTTCGAACTTCCGATCCCGAAGCTAAGACCTTAACACTAGGCCATTGCGGCCTTCAGCGACATCAAGTTTCTGGATTTAAAAAAATTGCTGATGGCTGCCTCATGCATATTCTTCTACTATTTGTAAATACAGTGAAACTTCGATTAATCGCCACAGTCGGGACCAGGGCAGTGCCATAGCAGAAAGACGGATAACGGAAATCTCTTAATACATATGTAGAGTAACGTGATTTCATTGCTGGCTTGAGATAAAAATGAAAATAAAATCCTTTAAAAGTGAATAACCCGTAATGTTGTATTTAATTTTACAAATCGACCAATATTGTTACAAAAAATCTTTCTGTGGATGTATGGTGTAAACAGCCGAGCACGCAGGATGATGGAGAATGAAGGACTACTCACAAACGCGCAGGAAAACACGCAGCACAGGCAACAGGAAACAACAGATCCCGCACAGACCAGCAACGCAAACAGACAACAGCTCGCAGGCAACAAGAGTTCAGCACTTTTAGACCCATCAGCACAAACAGTCAGCAAACCACTACCAACGACAATAGCAGCGCCCTCAACAGCGCTCAGCCCACCAACCCCAACCCCCCAATCCCGGCCCGCACCGCAGACGAAACTCCAAAGTCGCTCCAATTGATCAACACACCACTACTCTGGAATGCAAGCGCGGTCCTTTTATACTCTGCCCGATAGGCTGTGACATCACATGGAAATATCTAACACATTCTAGTATCTCCTCTTCTAATGGAAATATAGAGAAAATCATAGCATATTCGGGAGTCTTCGATTTGTCGCCAAGGTCGCCAAAATGGTCGCTAAGGTCAGAGGTTCAGGCTCGCCGTTGTCGTTACTTCATACTTGCCTCTGTAAAACTCCCTCCCCAACTATGAGACTAGCGAGGCAGGAAGGGAACATTACATCTTTGTAACTATATAAACTTCGATATAAGAATAGCAATGGGCAGAAATGTATTGTAATACTATAAACCTATATTAGTTTAAAATAATCTCTCATCTTCTTCTGTGTCTTTGAGGCTCGAGCCTTAGATTCTTAGATTAGGCGATGACGGATAACAGAAATTGACGGTTAAACGAGTGACGGTTAATCGAAGTTATACTGTAGCTAATTTTGAATGAGAAACTACAAAGATCAAAATAAATACGTAGACTTTATTATTCCAATCACAAAGCACAGGAGTAAATGATTTTGTTAAAAAAATGCTACTTCCTTATTATAGCAGCCTCTGTGTAATAAGGTGTGCCAATGGTGTCTTTTTCACCCCCATTTCGGACCTATGTCGTGTAAATATCTTTAATTAATTCAAACTATCTTAAGGTATCCGACTGCGTTCGGAGGCCTTTTTTTAAATAATGATATTTGAAGCAATACGTTTGTATTTTTATATGACATTTATGTTAAAACTTAATAAATCATAGAAAAAAGTTAAATGAATGAAATATATTTTTAAAAATTTGAAAAACCTTTTTTGCACTAAATTTGACCTTTTTTCAAACACCCTCGTTCAAAAAGAAATTATCAGAATAATAAATCCTTTAGCATATATAATCCTTCAACTATTGGCTAGGTCCTGAAGCAAAAGTTTTGCAATGTATCTAAAAACATGTAAATTATAAGAGTTTTAGTGTGAAATCATGAATTCTTAAAGAATTTTGGCCTTTTTTCAAACCTTAAAAGATAACTTTTTAATGGAGCATTATTTCACTTATATTTTGGTTCATTACCTAGACAATATAATAAATACTAAGTATGCCAAATTTGAGACGGATATTTTAAGTTGAAATTTAGTTATCGTGTTTGAAAAATGAAAATTTTGCAAGAAATCACATTTCGAGAAAAATGAGTTTAAAGTTTATGTTTTTAATTTACGATGAGAAGAAAAAAGAATTTTTCTTCAATACACCCCAGTTTTGTAGGCTAGTCCTTAGTTTTTTCCAGCTTAGCACATTTTTAAAAATTTTCTGATTGGAATTTTTTTTTAGTCGTTTTCTTCAGTCTTATGTGTCGTTATCGTTTTCTATAATTCAGCCGCCATCGATAGATTTGAATATTGTTTTTCAGTCATATAACTTTATAATGCCTATTAGTTGATCTAGAGATACTTTTAGTGATTGATATTGATCATAAGTACAATTTATGTACTTTTCCTACGTTTATTATCAAAAATTACATCATTAACAGAGAATCAAGATACTGCAATGATTCAAAATTACCTAAATTTGCAACAATGTCATAGAAAACAAAGAAATTCACACTGAAAATCTTTCAAAATAATACCTGGTATATCTAAAATAGTATAAAACAAAAATAAACAATAAAATTTAAATATCTTTAGTAAAAACAATGAAAAATGCTTCTTTATCGTATTATTTACCACTCCATTTTCAACTGTGAAGTTCTACTAAAATGTCTCTAATTTCACTACTGATCATCATAGATGTAAAATAAAAACTGTTTTGAAAACTAAAAACAATAGGCCTTCAGATAAGACATTAAAAAAATTATGATTTTCGGTCAAAAATGGGTTTTCGAACGTATGCGGATACCTTAAGCATAATTGATCTCATGAGAATTACCGAATGAATCTAATCTTTTAGCAAGAATAGTTGCATGTTCAAACAGTTATGTATATATATATACATATATCCTTTAGAAAATTTGACATGAGTCAGTAGGGATTAACACAAGACTAAACAGCCTAAAAGCAAATTGCCTAAATTAATAATAAAAGTTAATTCACTCTGCCTAAATGTAATGTACTCAAAATTCAATTTGTATCAGTTTAAATGTAGGACATATAGAATATGCACAAATGATTAACACATTTAAATTCAGACTCCTGACATGAAATCTTGCAACTGATTTATAATCAATGATATCATCGTAAATAGAGATCAACTACGAAATATGAAGAAATCTGAGATGTGTACAAAAAGTTAAATATATGAAAACCCCAGGTATAAACATTACACTAACAATTTAGATTTTGCAGCATACCTGGAAAACCTCTGAAAGGACAAAATGTGAGAGAACACATCTATTGGATGGAGTAGCTAGGACTAATATAAAAAACGTTAAAACAAGATAGATGCCCAATGATAAAATTTAAATTAAAATATATATATATAGAGAACAATTAATTAATTAATTCTGGGTACTAAAATATATAACAATAATAAGCAATTCAAGCTATATTTATATAAATCACCTACCTTTTTAGACCTGAAAAACCTAGCTACTAAATTAAATAATTTTGCATACAGTGCTAGTTGTGAAACCAAATTAGAGATATTAAAGCAGAATCAAAATCTATGAATTTAAATCTTTTTATTTTAGAATAGTTTAAATTAAATCACTTTGATCACCGCCACAAGTTATACATATACAAGATGATGCACATGTTTAGAAAATGTAATAACCAAAATAAAAAATATGTAGCTACACATCAAAAACAACAAGCGCTGCAGGCTCGATATCAAAAAAAATACTAAAAACACAAATACTTAAATCCAAGAAACATCTTTTTTGCTTCTAGAAAAAAATTTGATATATGTTGACAATGCCAAGGCACACTTTGTTCGTGAAGACTTATTTAACACACATAATGAATAATGCCGTATTCACACTAGCATGGAGTCAACCCATAATATATACTTTCTTTCAAAATTTATTTTCGGTATAAACTTTTAAGATGAAATCAAACATTGAAGATCGCTTTTTTCATTCACATTCGACAAACTTTTTTGCTATTTATAGGTGACACAACTGTGTACTAGAAGCCCACAACTTCCTTCATGTTCATAATTATCACGACAAAGAAAACTGCGAGGAACAGGCTGTTCACTTATTATTGTATTGCTGTGCATGGCAGTTTGAATAGATCCATCCAATAACTGAGATCGGATAAACATAGTTTGTTTCAAAGTTCATTCAATCTACAGACTGTTGAAAAGGATTATATCCACAGCCCAAACTTTGAGTAATTATTACGAAGAGCTCAAATGGAATTCGACAGCCATTATTCCAAATGCGAACACAAACCGCTGCAGTTCAATCTCGTTCCGATTAACAGACTTGATATTCAATCGTATTCTTTTAACAGCAGAAGGACATGGAAAGAATTCTTGATGATCACCTTCTTCGCCATTTTACGGGAACCAACAGTATAAAAAGCAGGGGCAAGCACCCTGAAGGCCGACACGGCCTCCAGGAGCCCGCAGGTGAAAAAACACACCTCCTTACTGTACCGTACTCCAATTCAAAATTAACACAAAGGAATACGCTTCCAGTGAAAATACCAAAACCTAATAACGCCAAAAACCTACGCGAACCAAGATGTCGAGGAAATAGTCCCGTTGAAAAATTTGAATTTAAAAATTAATAAAGTTGAAACCATAATGGAAACAACAACAGAAGTTGAGACAATTACTATTTAAATCGAAAACAAAGTAAATAATTAGGAAAAATTTAGAAATTAAATGAAACGGCTAAAAATTATCGTTTGAATTTCAAAAATTGTCAAAGATGCCACAAGAGATGAAATAAACTTGAGTGGCAAAGAATTAAATTAATTAAAAATATTGACATAACCGAAAAAAGATGTCGATGCAATTTTTGCAATCTAACAACATCAAGCATAAATGAATGACAGAAACTGTATTTTAAATTAAAAGTTATTTAAAATTGATAAAAAAATGTAAGTAATAGTAGACAATGTCATGGTGTGCACATTGCACGACGCTCTTGGATAATTACACACATACGCACAGTAGATGGAAAAATAAATTCTTAATACATAAATTTGGTTACTCAAAGATGGGTCTCCCTGGCAGTGAAAATTTGATACATGTAATGCATTGAGAGAATGATTTCACACCATCCAATATATTAAACACATAGGAAATAAAATAGAAAACAGAATATTTTATCAGTTGTGAAGTTCGTAACCAGAAGTTACTAATGTAATTTACCACAAATTTTTAAGATATTAGATATTTTGTCGAAACCGAATTTTCAATACAATTGTCGGAAACCACCAGGGACTGAAATTAACTGAAGAGAACTTTCCTTCCCCGCCACCAGGGGTTTTGTTTACCTTGCTCTCTCTTGGTTTTAGCGGCCAACTTTGCTACGCGCGCTTTTGTAATCCCCTTTTTCTAACTTATGTAAATATAAAATTAGTCATGTAAACTTAATCATTATTAAATATTTTCATTCTTAAAGATTTACTCCCTGACTACATACCTGCCACATAATAAAGAGATTTCATATTCGATTAAAGCCACTCCACTATGAAGAAAAAACCTGATACGACCAAAACAAAGGTAAGCGTTAGTTACCTATAATTCAAAGATGTTTTGATCGTAATAACAATGTTACTACATCAATGTCTTCAATTAAACTAATATCTCCCCTAAAATCCCTTGTTAAAAAAAGTGCTGGTAAACTAATCAGTTTATCTCACATAGTTACTTAATAACCGCAAAAATAAAACTTGAAAGCAAATGTTTTAAATGTCATCTATTACAAACACACAAGTGAATTACTTCTGCATTCAATTTACACCAGCATTACACAAATTGCTTGCACTCAAATTAAACCCCTCCTAAACTTTGAAACATTGAAAATTTAACATGGTATTTACAAAACCAAAATTTAATCTACTCCCAGTAGGGTAAAACTAGGGGTTTGAGCGCAGTTTGACCTCAGTTGACCCCGACTTTCATGTTTCAGTGTATAGGGGGCGCTGTGATCGTCAACCTCTTCCGAGTTGAGATAAGGAATTTTCTTGGACTTTTACCCCCACCGCCAACCCCTTCTTAGATTAGATAAGGAATTAAGATAACGAATTAATTATTTTTTGGGACTTAGAAATTTTTGAGGGAGTTTTTATTTTCTCGTCATATATATTAGGATTTAAGGTTTCGAACGCCATCTGTTGAGAAGATGTTTAACTAAAGATTTTAAATTAGAAAAAAGTTTTTTCGTGTGCTGCCATCTAGTGTCAATAATATTTTTAAATAATTAATTCTCATGATTTTATTTCATTATGTATAAGGGTGGATTCGAACTCGACAAAAGATAATCATGATTGACCGATTTTCACGTTTCTTAACCGTTCGACCATGATCACCTGCTTCACTTATGTTATAAATCTATTTAGAACTTGAGGTTTCAAACGCCATCTATCGAGAAGATTTTTTAAAAAAAAAAATTGGAAAAAAAAAAGTTTTCACGAGGGTTTGATTCCCCTGATAATAAGATATATATATATAATTAAATGATTACATTCAAAAAATTTATTTATCATCATGCCTTCGTTAGAAGAAGTTGTTAGTGGAGTGTGCGCTTATATTTGCGTTGGTTTATTATTTTTCGGAATTTATATTTTTTCTGAAATTGAAAAATTCAGTGTTGATTTTGTATTGCTTTTAAACGATACTGGAAACATTTCAATTGCATTCTAGGAATGCGTATTTAAATTATTCTTGTTCTGTTATAATGAACGAAGCATATCAGGATCCCAAACACGTTGCAAGTTATGGCGGTGTCAATAGTTTATTCCGTGCTGGTGAAGGCCGAGTCTCCAAGAAAGCGATTCAAAAATGGCTTCAAGGGGTTAATGCTTACACATTGCACAAACCCGTTCGAAAGAAATTTCCAACGAATCGAGTGATTGTCCGTGCAATCGATCAACAGTGGCAAGCAGATCTCGCAGACTTAATTAGTATTAAAAAGTATAATAAGGGTTATCGTTACATCCTTACATGTATTGATATTCTATCGAAGCATGCCTGGGCCGTTCCACTCAAGCGAAAGAGAGGAGTGGATATAATCAATGCATTTAAAGTTATATTTAAAGAACGTCGTCCTTAATATCTGCAAACAGACCAGGGAACCGAATTCAAAAATGAAAAGTTCCAGCAATTTCTGAAAGATAATAAAGTTAAATTTTTTACAACTTTTAACACTACAAAAGCTTCGGTGGTTGAAAGGTTCAATCGAACATTAAAAACAAAAATGTTTAAATATTTCACGTTTAAAAATACTCATAATTACATTGATGTATTAGATCAGTTAGAGTATAGTTATAATCATACTTACCATTCGAGCATTAAGAGAGCCCCTGTTGAAGTGAATTCGGAAAACGAACGCGATGTTTGGTTGACATTATATGGAAACATGGAGAATGTTGAAAGAAAACCATGTGCTTTTAAGGAAGGTGATACAGTGCGCATTTCTAAAGCGAAACTGACTTTTGAAAAAGGTTATGAAACAAATTGGACTGAAGAACTATTCACAGTGAGTGAATGTGTGAAAAGAAATCCTCTAGTGTATCGAGTGAAAGATTTATTAGGAGAGGACATTCAAGGAACATTTTATGCGCAAGAATTACAAAAGGTGGAAAAGAACAACCATTTCCCGATTGAAAAAATTTTAAGAAAACGCATCAAGAATAATTCGAGCGAATATTTTGTCAAATTCAAAGGTTATCCCAAAAAGTTTAATTCGTGGGTGGCAGCGAGTGATATGATTTCGATATAAATACAGGTGCTTCAACTATCAACCTCGCAGTCGTGAAAATGAGTTTCTATATTACATGCCCCTCCGATGGGAGTTTAGACTTTCATCCTGAGAATACACTTTCTCATTATTTTACGAAATTACCAAGTCCTGTTGATTTGACAGGCGAATGGGAAGTTGGAATAGTCGAATTTATATATCCTAGAATGTGGAGCAATGTCACAAATGATTCAAATTATTACGAATATAATTTAGGGAACGGTGTGATAAAGAGTGGACGCATTGCCTGCGGTTATTATGAGACTCCGATCGATATTTTAAATGCCTTACCCAAGTTTGTCAAAGTTCAAATGAATTATAATAAACACTCTAAAAAGGTGAAGCTTCAACTATCCAACGGTGCTACACTGAAATTATCAGATCGATTATCAGAAAATTTAGGGTTTGTTCCAGGAGAAGTTTTAGGAGAGAATGTGGTGCGCGATACAACTTATGCGATCGAAAGTCCTTTTATCGCAGATCCTAACGTCGATTTATATTTACTCTACATTTATACAGATATTATTCAACCAGAAATGGTGGGAGGAGTGTTTGCCCCCCTCCTTCGCATCGTGACCGTGAAAGGAAAAGACGGTGACATGATTCATGAAATCTTTGACCGACCCCATTATTGTCCTGTTTCAAGAAAAAATTTCCAGTCCATAGAAATAGTTATAAGGACCCACACGGGTCGATTCGTGTCATTTGACCGTGGGAAGTTGATCGTGAAGTTACATTTTAGACTCAAACACCTCTAATCAAAATGCTTCAAAGATACCAGTGCTGCACACGCAGTTTTGAAGAGTATTACACTCAACAAGCTGGAAATGGACTATCTTATTATAAAGGTGTTTCCCTTCAGAAAGGTTCGGGTCTCGGAGGAATTTTTAAAAGTTTCTACCGCATGATTTTACCTATATTCAAATCAGGAGCAAAGGCTGTTGGAAAGCAAGCGTTGAAATCGGGTATCGATGTTGCAAACGATCTTATGCAAGGCAAGGAAATGAGAGCGTCTGCTAAACAAAGAGCCAAGGAAGCAGCAAAAATATTAACCGAAAAAGCTGCAGATAAAGCAAAGACAATGGTCGGAGGGAATAAAAGGAAACGACATAGCAAGAAACGAGTCATTTCAAAGAAGTATCGCAAAGTGTGTGCACCGGACATCTTTACCTCTTCCAAAAATGTCTCTCATCCACGCTGACTCTCAAGCGGCCGTCAAATCTGAATTAGATTTATTTCTCACACCTCCGACTCAGACAGCTATTGAAAAAGGACAATGGTTAGAATATCATCCAATTGCAAATATCCGAGATGGGAACCCTATTGAATTTTCTATTAGTGGATCTGGAGAAGATTACATTGACTTATCAGCAACTCAATTGTATGTTAAAGTGAAAATTTTAAAAGACAATGCTAAATTAGCTGAAACTGATAAAGTCGCACCTGTGAACTTACTGCTCCATTCGTTATTTTCCCAAGTGGACGTGAGTTTAAACGATCGTTTGATTTCTGCTTCGAGCAATCTTTATCCTTTTAGAAGTTATATTGAAAGCTTGTTGAATTATGGATCAGATTATAAAAAGAGTTTTTTAACAAGCGAGGGCTTCCATAAAGACACTCCAGGAAGTTTGGACGTGACAGATCCTGCAGGGGATAATGAAGGTTTAAAAAAACGTGCCTCTCTCATCGAAAAGTCAAAAGTGCTAGATTTGATTGGGAACTTACACTGCGATATCTTTTATCAAGATCGCTTACTCCTGAACTTAGTAGATTTGAAAGTGAAACTGATAAGAAGCAAGCCAGAATTTTGTCTGATTGCCCCCGCAACCGCCAACTTCAGTGTTATCATAGAACATGCCTCATTATTTGTTCGCAAAGTGAAAGTGAGTCCTGGCGTCTTGCTGGGTCATGCCAAAGCCCTTCAGACCACACCCGCAAAGTATCCTATCGATCGTGTCTTATCAAAGATGTACTCTATTTCAAAGGGGTCTTTTTCATTTTCACAAGATAATGTGTTTCTAGGACAAATGCCCAAAAGACTGATTATCACATGTGTTGACAATGATGCATTTAATGGAACATATAATTCAAATCCTTTTCATTTTAAACATAACAACTTGAATTTCCTCGGCGTTTATGTCGATGGAAATCCTATAAGTAGCAAACCACTAGAACCCGATTATTCAAATGGTCAAAGCATTCGTGCATTCAACAGCCTACTGGTTGGGAGTGGGAAACTTGCTTCTAATAAAGGAATTTACATTAACAGAGACGAATTTATTCAGGGTTACACATTATACGCGTTTGATCTCACACCAGATTTATGTGACGGAAGTCATCTTAATCTCGTGAATCAAGGGAACTTGAGAATCGAATTAAAGTTTGCTAGCGCTTTGGAAAAAACAATTTCGGTTTTAGTCTACGCCGAATTTCAGAATATGATTGAAATAACAAACTCGAGAAACGTGTTATGTGATTTTTCAATATGAATTCCATTCAACTCACCACCATATTACAAAAAGACACGTTTACAAGTAGGAAATTTATAGGGGTTTTTGCGAGTGATAACATACCAAAAAAAGACCTTTAAAAAGTTTCCTGTTACATTTATATTAAATACTGATCCACACACGAAACCTGGAACGCATTGGATTGCAGTGTTTGTTAAATCCAATTCAGAAGTTGAATTTTTTGATTCCTACGGACATGCTCCGAATTATTTTAAAGGTTTCGTCCATGACTATTTTACTAGATTTTCGACTGTAATCTATAATGATGTTTTACTTCAGAGTCATAAAACGGCCGTTTGTGGCCAATACTGTTGTTATTATGTATACCTCCGCTGTAGAAACAAACCATTGAAACGTATTGTGAATGTATTTGGATCCGATTTATTATGTAACGATATTCGTGTTTTCAATTTTGTCAAGAAAAAGTTTAATGTGTCTGTGCCTTTCTTTCAATAAAAGTATAAAATGGGTGATCAATTGTGTTACGTTTCATTTAGAATCATGCTTTCTCTCAAGTTACAACACCCTTTCGGAGCTATTTTAGCGGGGCCCTCGGGGGTCGGAAAGAGTTACTTTTTAAAACTTTTATTAAACAGTCGTGCTCAAATGATAGAACCTGCTATAGAAAAAGTGATATGGTTCTATGGAATATATCAACCACTCTATGATGAAATCCCCGACGTGACTTTTGTCGAAGGTTTTCCATGCGACTATAAAAGTTATATAGGTGGTCGAACCCTGTTTGTGATTGACGATTTAATAGCCGAATGTGGCAATTCTAAAGAATTGGTGAAATTATACACTAAGGGCTCTCACCACTTAAATATATCCGTTTTTACCATTTCTCAAAATATTTTTCATAAAGGAGCAGACTTTAGAGAAATCTCCTTAAACAGTCATTACTTGTTTTTATTTAAATCTCGTAGAGACGTGACTCAGATTGCTCATCTGGGGAGACAGCTTTATCCGAGAAAAACTAAATTCTTTTTAGAAGCATTTGAAGATGCCACAAAACAACCATTCGGTTATTTACTGGTGGACTTAAAGTCGAATACGGAGGAAAATTTTAGATTGCGAACGAGTATATTACCAGGTGAAATGACGTGTATATATCAACCGAAATAAATGAACATGGATTAGTTTAAAACATGCCTCCTTCCAAGAAAGACGTAGGTCATCTGCGCATTCTCAATGCGTGTTCTCCACCCCTTCGAAAAGATTTGTTAAAAAAGTTTCCAAAGAGTATTATAAACTGCATTTCAGAATGCTGTTTGAATACTTTAAAAGGAAATGTTCCTTTAAACACAAAACAGAAGAAAACTTTATCACGTCACAAGCACACGCTTAGATTATTAGCGGATAAAAAGATTTCTGTTAATAAGAAACGCAACGTGTTGATTCAGAAAGGTGGTTTTCTAAACATTTTATTACCTGCAGCATTAAGCGTGTTAACGGCTCTCATTCATTAGAAAGATGGAATATGCTAAAAAATTCATTTTGGTTCCTAATGATCAAATCTCCAAACATGTCCCGACCGAAGAAACTCTCTCTGAACTGGATCGAGAAATGAGTGCCATTTTAAAGAATAAGAGGATATCAGACGACGAAAAAGTCAAATTATATGTGCAAGTTCTTCAGAAGAGATTAAACATTTTAGATCATAATAATGTCGTTCAAGAAACTATATCCGAAGCTCCACATACAGAAGAAGAAAAGCAAGATTTAGTTGAAAAGTCGGATTTAATGGAACATTTGATTTTAGAATCAGCCCCTAAAAACTTGAAATCCAACACACGAAATATTTTGAATTATTTAAAAAAGTCTCAAGACCTAATGCATTGGACTCCCAAGGGTGAATGGATTTACAAGGGAAAGAATGTCAAGAACTCCAACGTTCTCGACTTGATCAAATCTTTGCAGACACCTTCCAATAAACCTCATCCACCGGGTTTTGACATGTTTCTTCAAGGATTATCAGAAATTAATTTTCCTAAAAGCTTTATAAAAAATTCTTCCCTCGAATTGAAATCTGGAATAAAAAAAGAAGAGACATCCCCTCTGAGACGAAGACGCATTAATGCAAAATCAAGTGAATGGGTCTCCTTTGGAGAAAAAAATAGGAAAACAAATTGTATTGCATTTGACCTTGGAGGTTTGTTTAAGAATTTAATCAGCGAGGCATTTGACATTTGCGAAATTAGTGAGTGCTTATCTTATATTCAAACAGATAACGCATCATGTGAGTGTTTCATTATAAATCGATCATTCATTTCGACCAGTTGTTCACAATGTCTTCACCCAATATAACTTATATACCTAATTTCTACTCGCAAGAGGAATGTAACGAAATGTTCACAAAACTTTCAAAGTGCCCATTCAAACAGTCGATCATCAAAGTGTGGGGTAAATCCTATCGACCCTTAAGGAAATCATGCAGTTACGGTGACATGGACATTAAATATGAATATTCTGGTCACTGCGAACTACCACTACCCTGGAACAGGACTTTGCTTAAAATTAAATCTGACGTGGAGAAGAAAACAGGATTTGAGTATAATTTTGTACTACTCAATTTCTATGAAAGTGGCCAAGCAAAGATCGGTGCGCATAAAGACGATGAACCTTCCCTAGACCAGTCCGTGGACATCGCAACACTCAGCTTTGGAGCCTGCCGTGACATGATCTTCTCCAAAAAGGGATGTAAATCAGTGCGACAAGCGTTGGAAGCAGGATCCCTCTTGATAATGCACGATCAAAAAGAATGGACTCATGCTATTCCCCCTCAGCCTTGTGTGAAAGAACCTCGTATAAGTCTTACCTTTCGCCGAGTTTGGTCTTCTTTACAGCAAAGTTTAGATGAGATGGAACGCGACTATTCAATTCCACTATGTAAACGTTTACGTCGAGACTAATTATGTATTATTATTATCATCAGAGTGAATAAATATATTTTTTCATGTTAAAATTGTTATTTTTATTTTATTATTATTATAATTAGTATTAGAATGATTAAAAGTTTCAGTTATTTCTATCACAAGTTGAAATAAAATTTTAATAGGTTCTCTTCAAATCAGAAATTGAAATTCTTTCAGCAGATGTTAATAAGACTTTATAATAAAACTATTAATTGATAAATTAAACATCGAAAATGTATGAGATTCCTGGGAAAATAATTCAAGCTTTAAAATTATGTCAAACGAATTTTTCACTTTAAAATAGTTCTGAAAAAGAAGTAACCTTTGAAAATGTTATAACTAATAGTAGTATAAGAATAATTAGTTATTTCTATCACAAGTTGAAATAAAATTTTAATAGTCAGACTTCTCTCTCTCTTTTTAAATCAGATAAAACAATTACTTTATAAGAAAAATAAAATAGTTCTAAATATTGGAGAAATTGCATATTAAGGCAACAATGTACTAAATTTAAATAATAATATTGATTAAAAAAACAAACAAGAAAAACAACATTTTGATAAATAAAACATTGACATTTATTAAACGAAAAAAAAAAAAAATCATTATTGCAAGTTAAATAAACATGTACTAACATCAAATATTATATTCTTTAACACATTCCATTGATCAAATTTTAATTTAATGTCATATGCCCTCAACTTATATACATCCTTGCAGTATAAACCGCTTTTGTAAATGTTTTGAAGGCAAACTCCGTCTTCTTCCGATAGAGCAATGATTAGATTGTTCGAGACAAAGCTGGAGTTTTTTTTCTCCAAATATAAAGTCTAACATTTTCTCTGAAAAGTAGTCCCATGTTGTTGAGGACATACAAACACCGTCCATAGTTGGACGGTTTTGGCACGAAAATTGACGAATGTTGACGAATGCACCATCACTGGACTGGACAACGGAGGCTTTAACACCTCCGCCCAACTCCCACGAACCTATCGTTTTGTAGGTTCGTTGACCTCGTTCGCCGTCTCTTCCGAGAGGGCTCCCTGCGGCTGCGGACGGTTCAGATGCAGTGGTGGACGGCTGGGACGCAGTGGTGGTGGCTGGCGGCTGGGCAAAACACACCTCCGGTGTGGTGGTGGCTGGCGGCTGGGCAAAACACACCTCCGGTGTGGTGGTGGCTGGCGGCTGGGCAAAACGCATCTTCGATGCGGTGGTGGCTGGCGGCTGGGCAAAACGCATCTTCGATGCGGTTGAAGACACCTCCGGCGTGGTGAAGGACGGCTGGGTCGCAGCGGTGGTGGTGGTGGAAGGCTGGATGTTACATCCCTCAGGCATGAACAGCTTTGCAGGGCCCCATTTAGCTCGTTTTGGAGAGTTCTCATCCACTGTAAAGATATAAGAATAAGTAAGGTGAAAATCACATTATTATTATTACTATTTTAAGATTACAATCTCTTAGAAGAATTAGTTTCGAGCAGCTAAAATAAATTTACAACACGTTAATGAATGAATGTTACTTACGAGATATAAAAAGATGATCATTTCCATCATCGTCTTCAAAGCATGGAGACTGCGAATGTTTAGACATCTCGGACGGGGAGTTGATGTTCTGACTGGAACGGCGGGTACCTCGATCTAACGTTGGAGTAATGGCAGTGGCAACTCGTTTGTGTTTTATACAAGTTTTCAATGCAGATAAGACAATCTTATCGGTGGAATGCTGATGTTAAAACTCATGATTGGTGTGATTTGTTCGAGAAGAAAAAATTACACACATCGACTCTGCACGTTTTCTTTCTGATTTGTAATGTAAATACAGAAGAGCCCTTATCTAATCATTAAGCATGCAGTGGGTTTAAGAACTAAATCGGAAAAGCAACTTCCCCTAAGTTATTATTCCAGATGACTTCTTATCTTAGTGTTTGTTTAAGAATGAACCACGGTGTTCCAGAAAAGATTGTCTCAGGATTAAATTCAACTATCACAGTGAGATTACTAACCATAAGAATAAAGTCATTACATCTTCAGAGTTAAAACATTTCTTAAATTTATATGAAAGAGAATATGATTAGCATTTAAAACTTTTAAGCTTAAGAAAATTAATTCAGTGCTTGAAAAGTTAAAATAAAGTTTCTCTCTTTCTAACTATTTTTAATATTCCGAATTTCTGAAAATAAAAAAAAAATAAAATTTGACATTTCTATTCAATGACTGAGGACACAAAATTCAAATCAATAACATATTTTTTATTCACAAGATCACTTTTCCAAAAAAAAAAAAAAAATTAACAATTTAATTGGGATTGATATGATATTCCCCTGATTAACATGCGAACACTGAATGTTAACAAAATATAAATAAAGTTGAAAGCTATGATGAAAACATAATGAGTTACAATTCAAGTGAAAATGATATATTTACAAGATGATATATATATATATATACAAGGTGATTATTTAATATCAGAATGACCCACGGCTAAAGTTGAAAAACCGTCGTCAAGAATATATCGTTTATCGTCGAAAGGGCATAGGGAAATTTTATTTTGTTGAACAGTTTTTAAAACATGGTGAGAACTCGTGATAGTTTTAAAGCTCTCACGGGTTCCCTGCACATTCAATAAGCAATTTTTATAGTCATTATGTGAAACTCGACTCTTTAGAACAGATTTCGGAACACCTTTCGCAGTTTGTTTTTCGAAATGTAAAGTTTTTAGACTATACATTTTTGCTTTTAAACCCACGAATTCAGATGCTATATCTCCGCTTAACTCGTCCTTCATTTTCCCCAGAACTTTATTATTTTGAAGGTTAAACAGAAGATGATTTGGGGGATAATTGGCAGTATCAAATAATTCTGCATGTTCTGAAATATCTTTGTATACATCTTCTGTGTGAATGTGATAGCAAAGTGAATCGGTATCTGTGAAAAGTAATTTTGCTCTATTATCATATGTTTTTTTGATGAAATTATAGTGGAAATCGTACATTAAAATTTTGGAGATATCGAGAATGGAGAAACCGACATAGATAGGTCTGTTGAGGAAAAGAGAAGTTTTGTGCCTTTGAACAGAGACGAGATCCTCAGTGATTATTTGAAAGGATTCGAATGTAGGAGAAGCAACTAATTTTTTACCACGCTTTTCCTGAGCTCTCTGTTCAAGGATTTCGGTGACTTCCTTCTCCTTGCTATTCAGGAACAGTAGTAAGTCCTGTAAGACATCGGGAGTCGGGAAGATTTTCTCTACTTCGAAGGTGTTGAGAGCAGCTCGGAATCGTCTTCTTCTTTGCGGACCATCTGATTGAAGGGTCGAAGAGCCTGGCTGTGAAGACGGATCACGTCTCTGCCTTTTCCTCGTATCAGCACCTGGTTGAAGACCAGAAGGTCCTGGTTGCGGAGATGGATCACGTCTCTGTTTCTTATTTCCGTGTCTCAATCTTTCATGTTTTTTCAAACTACTACGAAGGGTGAAAGTATCCGAGCATGAAGAACATGAAAACACTGGATCGGTAGTAACATTTTCCGAAGGTGAATCCAATTGATCGGTCGAAATGAAACCCCAGCCCGGGAACCCAGCAGCTGATGAAGGGTTTTGTAGAGGAGTATTAGTTGAATCCATATCGAAAAGCGAGTTTGAAGGAAGGAAGTTGAATGAAATTTTTCACATGCGTCTCACTATTTAAGCAATTCAACAACCGGTCAGATTTGATAAAAATGAAACGTGGTCGAGAACATTCCAGTGACACATGTTTGATTAACACGTGAGACTGAGTAATTCATTTTCTAAAGACTATGTTAGAAGATTCGAGATAAGACATTTATCGAATAATTGAATTGTTGACTTGAAACTTAAGAGGAGATAAGAGATTAAAATGGTGAGAGGAAAACCAAGATAACTAAAAAGGAAACGCGCTCATGAACTTTCGATCGATACATGCCTCATTAGAATGTGACAGTGAGTAATTATTTTTCTTCAGACTGTTCTGATCAAACATTTGACGGGGAAAGAGAGAAAGCAATTGTTGGCTTAGAACTCGCGAGGTAGATAGGAGATAACTTTCTTATCAAAGAACTTAATTAAACATATCGTCACACTCTAAGTGAACGCGAAAGACGACAGAGTCGAAGATTGTCGAAATATCAGATAATCCGTGACGCAGAGAAGTAAATACACGTGGTGAATTGCTTTGATTCTTGCTCGAAGAACATCACACATAGACAAAAATAAGGATTAGATAAAAAATAAGCTTTGGGGAAGATAGCAACGCTTTCGCGTTTCAAGATTGATTCATTTTCTTAAGCTTAAAAGTGACGAAAATAATTTTAACAATGAATGTGTAAAGAGTGAATTTTATTCTGTTAGCAGGTAAATTGTAAATTCTGAAGACATTCTTTCACATATGTAAATTAATTTTTGTTAATAATTTTCTTTATATCTCAGTTCACAAAATTTTATTGCATGAGAGATGTTTTCTTTCTTTAAGCTTTTAAGGAAGATTCAAAGCCGAAGAATTAATCTTATAAAACTGATTTAATTTTTAAAAAAAAGGAATTATGAGAATTAACACCAAGGAAAACTTTTATTGTTTAAGAAGTTAGTGAATAATTGAAAAAAGAATAAGATTAATAAAACCGATTTAATTAAAAAAGATTTTATGAGAATTAACATCAAGGAAAACTTTAATTATGTAAGAAGTGAATGAATAATTAGTTGATGAAAAGGGAATTCATCTTATGAACTGATTAAATTAAAAGACAATGAATACTTAGTTGATGAAAACTTAAACTCAAATTAAAAATAAAAAAATAAACACTCGAAAAATTTTCTAAGTCCCAAAAAATAATTAATTCTTTATTTTAATTCCTTATCTAATCTAAGAAGGGGTTGGCGGTGGGGATAAAAG
>BGPR01000344.1:0-38748 GCA_013235015.1 Araneus ventricosus | reverse complement strand
ATGTTCCCCGACTCTCCACAGCTAATTGCTATCCGTTATATTAATATTAACTCCAAATTTTTCTCATCTTACGAATTATACTTAACTTTTGGAAGTGTGCGTATTTATCGATCACTGTAAATTAAAAACTATCCAGGCGGTATAGATTCAGCAACCTTCCCCTATATCAGAAGTACTCAACCTGTGGTATTCGTATCCATAGGGGAACGCAAAAATAAAGTTGGTAATGGCGGAAACAAGAAAACATAAGTGATTAAACTGAAACAAAAGTTACAGAATGTTGTTATCCCAAGTTCATGGTAAAAGTGAAAGCTATGCATGTCTTATGTCCTTATTACGAACTGTAATTTTTAGCCATCATTATAAATCAATGCGAAATTATTACAAAATTGGTTTCATTTGTTTTGGCGTTGAGCTAATACTATTGTAAAAAGCGAATAAAATGTAAAATCAAAAATGATTCCTGCAAATGCTAATGTTCGAGTCGCTTGACTCATAAGCTAGCCTAAACCCTTAATGTTATTAATGAAAAAGTCTTTTTTGAAAAACCCCTGACCTACATCAATAATTCTTTCCACGGCTTCATAAAAAAATTTTCTTGTAAACTCATTTTCTTCCGAGAAATTTTATAGGGTCATTCAAACTAGATTACTTTTTTGTTCATAACAAAACGCCCTGTTTTAGACAAGTGAAACGAAAAAATTTCGAGAAAATAGAAGCTAAAATAAATTGTTTCGTATATAAATACTTAACTACAGTAGTGGTCAAAATTAAGGACAAGGGAAAAATCACCATATCGTGGCTACAGTTGGCCGGAAAATTATGCAGATTTTATGACTGGAAACCAATGATAAGTGAAGCATTTTTTATTAGTTTTTTTGGAAATATATGGGACATTCATATTCATAAATTGTATTTTGGATTTAGACAGCCATGTGATATGGACAAAATTACAAGAACAACTGTATTTGTGTGTTCTAAAAAGAAAAATTTTCATGTTTTTGTTCTGCGCACGGCACTCCCAGATGATTTAAATGCTATTGGGAACGTCGCATTCTATTTTTTCAGTCATGCCGCTAAGTACTAAACTTTCGGAGTTTGAGAGAGGGAAAGTGGTTGCTTTTAAAAGTTCAGGACTTACTGCACGTCAAATTGCGACAAAGCTGAATAGATCAAGAACGGTCATTTATAATTTTCTTAACAATCTCGGCAAATATGGACGGCAAAGACAAACTGGTAGGCCATCTTCTGTTTCTTTGCGTGAGAAAAGAATGATCACAAGACGAGATTGCTCCAAAAAACAAACGATAGAAATTAAACGTGAATTAAACTTACAACTAAATTAAGCTCGAACTGTTCGACGTGTTTTACAAAAAGAAAAAAAAGTTTCGTTATGGAAAACTTATGTCACGACCGTTCTTACAAAGTTCATAAGAGACTGAGGGTGGAGTTTGCTAAAAAATGCATTACTATGGGGAAAAAAGTTGGATGATGTTATTTTTTCCGATGGGAAAAAGTTTTAATTGAATGGACCAGATGATTTTCGATTTCTGGTATGATCTCTGTAAAGAAAAAGAAATTTTCTCAAAGCGTATATTTGAGGTGGCTCAGTAATGGTCTGGGGAGGTTTCGCTACTGAGGGAACTTCTCCAATAGTTTTTGTGCAGGGCAGAATGAATTTTGAGAGTTATGTTGATATATTAGCCGATACTCTTTTACCAGAAGCACCGTTAATTATGAGTGGAGACTATTTGTTCTAGGCGGACAATGCCTCAGTACATGTTTCTCAAACTTCGAAATCATGGTTTTATGCTATTTCGTGACTTGACTGGCCTGCCAGAGGTCTCGATCTAAATACAATAAAAAATCTGTGGCGTATTCTGGCACACGAAGTATGCAAAAATGGTATTGAATATCAAAACCAGCAAGAACTCATGTCATCCATCGAAAAAGCCTGGATAAAAAATTCCAAGAACGTTCTGAAGGGACTGTCAAACTCCATGACGTCAAGACTGATAAAAGTGATTGCGAAGAAGGAGGAAATTATTACTTTTTAGTGTGTTTCATTTCAAAACATTCATTGTCCTTATCATTTTGTCCAGTTTTTACAATGACATTTTTTAAATTATGGCAAAATATTCATATTTTGCATTTTCCAGTGTTTTGCATTCTACAATGATTTCTAGCATAAAAAAGCATTTTATGTATACCTTTCATTTTATTTACTTCTGAAATAAATTTTTTCAGCGCAATTTTCAGTTGTCCTTATAATTCGGACCACCACTGTATCGCTATTGTTCGTCTTTAAAGCCTGAAAATGGATCAATCTTAATTGTTACATGAAACATTTTAGTTTAATGGTTAACAGAATAAAGATTTATTTTCATTCAAATGAAATGGCAATTTTTATTTGAACACGCAGGAAACTATCAAATCATTTTTCACTGCATGTTTGCTTTTTCGAACGAACTTCCTACTGTATTGTCCTGAATTACAAACATGCCATAAAGTTTCTGCGTTGTTATTTCACTTTAAATGCAGAAAATTGTACTTTCAGCTGTCGTCGATCACGTTATGGTTAATTTAAACAAAGAGACACATTTGCCATTCATGAGAAAGGCTATTTTTTCCTTAAAGAGGTTCTTCAAAAGCCGTTGGAGTTGTCAGAAATCCGCAGATTATCGGAAAAAGTTTTAAATTTACAAATCGCAACCATGAGAATGAAGACTTTGATAGGCTGTTTGTCTCTTCTGGGAATCTTTGAAATGTGTTCTTCAGAAGAAGGAGGAGCTGGCGTTTTAAATTGTCTTAACGAAGAAATTTGCCAAGCAGAATGTAAGTAGTCGTGTGATTTCGTATCTATACGTAAATAAGAAAAATAAATTTATTTTTGAAAATCCATTGCTTATAAAAACAGGTTCCCAACCAGTGATACGCGTACCCCTGGGGTACGCGAAGGAATATTTGGGGGTACACGAAATCAAACTTGGTAATGGCGGAAACAAGAAAGCATAATTTTTTGTCCCAAGTTGATACTTGCTAATAGTTGATTATTACTGAGTGTAATTTTTAGCTATCCTTATAAGAATGCGAAATTAATATAATACTGGTTTCGTTTGTTTAGGCGTTGAACTAATACTATTGTAAAAATGCAATAAACTGTAAAATAAGAAATAAGTCCAGAAAATATTATTAATTCGAGTCATGTGACTCTTAAGCTTACCTAAGCCCTTACCATTATTGATAAAAACTTCTTTGTATAGGCGGATGGTTGGTGGTGAGATGAGGGGGAATTATATGACAATAGGAGTCAGCCGAAAATATAAAAATTAATCAAGGGATACGAGTGAAAAATCATTACAAACAAACTCGTTGTGAGCGTCTTGTTACTGGGGTGATAAAGACCTCAATGTTCGAGTCATTGCCTGAAAAATTACTGTAGATTTCAGGGTCCAATTTAAACAAGACCTCATCATCTGTAAGGAAGTTCACTCGTTGGATGATTTGGGATATCGAGTATTTGTTGGAAAGGCAGCTTTTCCACCAATGTTCGGTGAGATGATCACTTGGTTTAGTCATGCGGACAGAGACACAGCTAGTAGCAAAGTGCAGAGGGGTCCCCACAGGCACAACGATTTTCCTCTTTTAACAAGAAAGCTAACCATAAAACGCGCAATATTGTGGAAGCTTATGAGCAGGGCAGGCCCTAACAAAAGTGACGCCTGGTGCAAAGTGACTTGCGAGGCCTTGAAACAAATTTCTAAGAACAAATTAATTTATTGCATTTTGATATTTATTACATTGAACAATTTGGTATAGTGAGGATTGAAAGAATACATGAAAATTATAAATAATTAAACTATTTTTATAAAGGTGTATTTCGATCACATAAAAATCGTTAATAAATCAAATAGCAAATATAATTGCTTTATAATTACTATTTGGTATGGGACTTACAAAAAAAAGTTTTCAATATGTGATTTTTGTTTCATTTCCTTACATGCTTTATAGCAAATACCTTGATAATACCATCCAATTTAGTTTTTTGGCTAATTCGGATTTGATAAAATGGCTAAGATGCTCTTGTCTAATGCTAGATCTCAAGTAATGTTTTATTATTTTCAATCTTGAGAAAGAATTTTCTGGAGATGCGACGGTAATGGATATAAAGCCAATAAAATTGTCAGAACAGTATCAAAATCTGTATATAATTCAAATAAATTGTTTTTAAATAAATATTGCAATATTTGTAATATTGTGTCCTGGAAGGCACAGCAGGATGATAAATTTTGATTTCGTTCAGTCAATGAATCAATTTTCATTTCGCAAAATCAGTCAGCGGCGCGGGGCCTTGTGCGCTCATATCGTTTGAGATCCCTTCGGGCCACCCATTTGACTGACAATCAACTGTACTCTGCTCACCATACAACTTAACTGAAAAAGACAGGAAAACAAAAGCAAGTTTAAGATTTTTCGTTTTTTAGTTGTTGTTCATTGTTCTAGATCAGGACTCGGCAAATTTTTAAGACGAATGTGTCATACTTTTCATCAGAATATATTTCAAAAATATTCGTTAAATGTCAATATATTTTTACAAAGAAGGAAAATTTATCATGACACGAGAAAAGAGCTTGTCTTTCTTGATCGAGTATCCATGCGGTCGGTTTGTAATCAATCGTTTTCAATTTAAGCCACGATTCCAAGTTGGGATTATATTTGGCTTTTAAATTTATATTTAATGGAATTCTTGTTAGAAAATATGTTCTCGCAAATAAAGAGGGTTTCAGGAAAATGTACACACACTTTGAATAACTATTACATAAACAATTAAAAACATCAAGGTTTCATTATCCAGATTAATGAATACAACTTAGAATCTTGTCAGCTATCAAAAGTTTCATGATTCTATTGAATTAATACAATAATTTTTCATTTTTTTTTTAAATTGAAGTTTCTTACATTAAACAACACTATTTCATAAATAATGGCTCAAAAAATTGCCGGAATTACGTCTACTCGGTAAATGATTGTCCCCATTTAACAATAAAAGTGAAATCACGTTACTGTGCATATTATTGCAAAAATGTAATGTCGCTTTCCTACCTGACTAGTCTTATGATTGGGAAGAGAATTTTACAGGGGTAAGTATGGGATGGCCGGTCCTGGAATCCTGACCTTGGCGATCTTGGCGACAAATCGATGATTCCAGAAAATGCGATCCTTTTTTCGATATCTCTATTAGGAAAGAAAATACGCTTGAATGTACGAGAAAACTCCATGTGACGTCACGGCCTGTCAGGGAGGGTATTTAAGGGCCGCGCTTGTATCAGAGAGGAGAGTGTTGATCGACTGGAACGATTTTGGAGTTTCGTCTGCAGTGCGAGCTAGAAAGCTGGTGAGCTGAGCGCTATTGAAAGTGCTGTTATTGTCGTTATTAGTGATTTTCTGACTGTTTGTGTTCCTAAATCTCAAAGTGCTGAACTGTTATTACCTGTGAATTGTTGTCTCTTTACGTGGCTAATCTGTGCAAATCT
The DNA here is from genome assembly GCA_013235015.1 of Araneus ventricosus. Taxonomy (NCBI): domain Eukaryota; kingdom Metazoa; phylum Arthropoda; class Arachnida; order Araneae; family Araneidae; genus Araneus; species Araneus ventricosus. The sequence goes on along the minus strand of BGPR01000344.1, from coordinate 33,214 downwards.
ATTGTTTCCTGTTACCTGTGCTTCGTGTTTTCCTGCATATTTGTGAATAAACCTTCATTCTCCATTATACTGCGTGTTGGACTGTTTATACCATACACCCACAGAACGATTTTTGTAACAATATATATTGAGATATTTCTGTTATCCGTCTATTCGGTTAACCCTCACAGCCCTGGTCCCTGTGGTGACGGTTAATCGAAGTTCCACTTTAATAATTATTTAAAGTGTGCATATACTTTTCTGGAATACCCTATACGTAGACCCGAAAATACTTAGAATACAACTGTTATATCAAGAGAGACTGAACAGTGCGATAAAATGGGAACTGTTAAAGATGATAGACGCCTTTCACTTTAAAAACTGCGTCTCGATGATGCCTTTTAAACAAATTGCGGGAACAAGCCTTCGTGACGCAAAATTTTTCGAAATGATTAAATCAAATCCTTTTAAAAAATTAAAGAGGTTCGAATCTCTAGTGCGAAACATGGTAAAATGATAATACTTTAGGTTTTATTCGTCTGTTTTCATATTATTATTTTTAAAAATTTGCTTTAAATTATAGCAAAAAATTGTACAAATATGTGTTTAATTTCGTCGCAAGGGGCGTATTTATAAAAGTAATAACTAAAACCGTAAAAATTATTGTTATAAAATATACTTTCAAATATTTTTAAAAATTTATCAAAATTAGAAAAAAATATTACGAAAATACATTAGTTAGGTTTGACTGTATTTGCAGTTTCAATTCCCATATTATTTGGACATGCACTTGTCTTGTGTTCGTAAATTTCACATACAAAACTGTAATTCGTTCTTGTTATGCAGTCAAACCCCGTAATAACGAACCTCAACGGACCAATCCAGAAGTTCGCTATAATTCCAAGTTATCCGATTTTTAAAATATTGGCTACACAAGATTTTCTATAATCCTTAAATGCATTTCTATGTTAAACAAATTAATTAAATTAAATTGCAACTAGGAATGGACAATAATAAATTAAAGCAAATATTTTTTCTTAAAAAATTAAACAGTGATATTAATATTTTTTTTCACTCATTTCTCTAAAGTATGAAAATAATTGATGGTTTTTTGTAAAAGAGCTGACACTAAGCTTGAAAAGTGGACCTTTTGGGTCGCCATATCCGAATTCCTTGCTTCTGAGGATCGTTAAAAACCTTTGAAAATATATCAGTGGAACAGGAGTTCGGTTGGGACCATTTAAAAATTCGTTATAAAAAAAGGTTCGTTATATCCCAGGTTCGTTATACCGGAGTTTGACTGCATTTGTTTTCCTTAATAAATAAACAAGTAATGTAAAAAAAAATTTTTAAGTCAATTCCTACTTAGGTGATTCGAGATATAATGAAAAATGTACTGCGCATTCGCAAAGATATGGCTGAAATATGGAGGTGCTTCGATGATCCAATGGGCCATCCACATACCCAAGAACCAAGTCTGTAATGTTAATAGTTTTCGAGATATAATGAAAAACGTACTGCGCATGCGCAAAAATATGGCTAAAATATGGGGGTGCTTCGATGATCCCATGGGCCATCCATATACTCAAGAACCAAGTCTGTAATGTTAATAATTTTCGAGAGATGTAATGAAAAACGTACTGCGCATGCGTCATGCAAAATATAAAATGACAGACAAACAGACACACAAGAAAGCGAATTAATATTGTATTGTCATCTAGTTCTGAGGTATGTTTAAAGTTTCAAGTCTCCAGATCATCGGGAAGTTAGTTTAAAATTGATTGCAAAATTTGAACAAGATATATAAATATATATATATAGGGAGAGTGTGAAGAGGAAGAATTGAATAAATACTATCTTTCTTCATCCATCCAACCCGGAAAGGAGACTAATGAATCGAAAAAAGGGGATACATGTGGTGTAGTGCAATGCTTAAATCCAATGGCTTTCTTCAGTAAAATTTCTTATTCGACCATTGTCGTTACCAGAACATCATGATCCTTTCAATATTCTAAATTAAATTTATAATCGTTTCAATTTTCAGATGGATTAGATCGAGGAGTATATTGTGCCGAACAGTTATCAGAAATGGTAAGAGATTTGAGTTTGTGCAGTTGAGTTAATTTATCAAATTTATTGATATTTTTTTCCATCTTGCCTAATGAAATAATCATGAATTTTATGATATGTAATATCATATGTCGTTTAATATATCTGAAGGCTAACCACACAATTATTTTTAGAGTTTGACTTTCTGCTACATCAAACATGTTTGAATGAAATTTGTTTCCTTCTTTCATAGGGAAAAAATGAAGAATTTGTCAAACGATTAATACACAGGAAAATTAATGCAAACTAGTTATGATTACAAACAACAGTAGGAAGCGTTTCCAAGTGTTGTTTGTAATCTCACTTGGTTTGGCATATCTAGCCCAATCCACGAGACAAGGCCTTATGATAATGGGAGAAGGTGGCATTTTTTGTAGTGTAAATTAGTACTAAATGTTTATATGGTTAGAGTTAGATTCAAATTCAAACTTGTTGGTATTTGTTAGTGGGAAAACCAAGTGAGATTACAAGCAATACTAGGAAGCGTTTCGAAGTGTTGGCTGTAATTCCACTTGGTTTCGTATGAGAGAAATGAAAAAAAAAACATAAAGAGGAAGCGAATATAAACTTTTGGTGTTTTGGTGGGAGCGAGATAAAGAAAAAAAAACATCTTTCTCTTTCAGTTGGTCCCCCTCCATCCAGAGATGTGCTGAACGCAGCCCAGGCACATATTAATTCAAAGGGAGAAAGAGATGCTTTTTCACCCAATTCATCACTCAGCTGTGCGCAGTCGGAGAATTTTGATGCTTTCCCTGGCAACAAGCTTTGCAGCCCCGACCTGTGTCTGTCTTATTTGTTGATTCATTTTCTGTCTTCTTTCACGTTTTAATTACTACCTCCCATTTTCGTTGATAATCGAACTCTCGGAATGGAAAAGTAAGCAGATAAGACTAAAAACTAAAATCCAAGATTTTAAAATAAATTCACCTCTGCAGCCCTAACGGACGAGCCGCCTTTGGTTGTTACTAATCAGAGGAAGGAAGTTTCTCTTCCGGTTGTCCGGTCACGTTACACAATGTTGCGAAAATCTGTCTTCAAGCTACAGATTGTCATTTCGATTAATACAGAACAGAACGCCGTCCCTTACCCCCGTACCCGTGTCCAGACCGGTCACTGAACGGTTTGATGAGCGAGGTACGGGAATTTTATTTAAGAAAAAGAAAAACAAAATAAACAAAAAGAAAGAAATATATACACTATGTACAGCACAGGCATTTTCACTTTTACACTATTAGTTCGTAGTAATCTTCTTTTCTTTAGATGTTGAAATACCTTTCTTTTATTTGAAGGTGGAATGTCCGGTGATTGAGCTGCTTAGTTCAGCTCGCTGGGATGTTGAAGTCTAGGGAGGCCGGAAAAGATCTCTGTTTTCGCTAATGAATTTGATAATCCCACGAATTTTCTGCCTGGAGACGAGGTTATTGGCTACCCTTTTCAGCCATTCTTGTTCGAAGTTTGGCGCTGGCTTCCTCATATGCCAAGACACTGTATAGATACACTCCGTGGCATAGTGAAGTGCCGTGCCAATTCCACCACAACTGTAATAATCGCTGTCAGACAGGTGAAATCTTCTGAGGTAGGCAGGGAAAGGTCCATGTTGAGAGAAGAAGATAACATCCTCTCTAATCCAGTTAGTGGGACGGAGACTAACTGAGGGCATGATGTTATAGATCTTCCTGCCTGCATCGCCATTCTTCCATAAGGTTTGACACTCCTCAAGAATCCTCTTCCGGAGGAGGCCTTTTATGTGCGGTTTAGGAAGCTTAGTATGTGAAAAGGGTTGCCCATGTTGTCTTGCGTCTTTTGCCAGTTGGTCTGCTCTCTCATTGCCTGCATGCGCTTTAACCCAAGAGACTTTTATTCTTGGATTTGAAAGGAGGATTTTGAAAATTTTTCTTGCTGTTTCGTTTGTGCTCTTTGAATTGGAGGATGCCATGATACTTGCTCTATTGTTTACGTGTATTTTAGAGGTATTGTGGTTTGGCAGATGAGATGCGTATATTACTGCATCGTGAAGTGCAGTTAGTTCAGCTTGAAATACGGTGTTGTTGTCGTTGAGTTTAGCAGACCACTGGTAGGCCCAGATGTCATTGTTCAAGACGCAGAAGGCAGCTCCAACTCCGTGTTCGGTTTTCGAGCCATCTGTGAAAATATTTATAATGTCTTTTCGGGCTATATATGCTTCTCCGTCTTCAAAAAAGATTTGGTTCGGTTTGAGATGTTCTGAAGGATGAGTGGACCAGCCTGTTGCCTTCATCTCCAGATCATGCGGTTGGGTATCTGTAATGAAAAGGGGAAGAAGGATTCTTAGGCGAAAAATTGAAGTAAACCTGGCTTCGAACTGTAATTGCATGTGTAAGGGAGGGATGCCGAGTATAGTTTTTAACGCTGCCATTGGGGTGATGCGATAAGCTCCCGATATATGGAGTAGGAATGGCCTTTGAATCGAAGAAAGTTTCCTCTTCATTTTGAATGTTGGATTTAGACACCAAGCTGAAGATCCGTGGGCCAGCATTCTCTCAATAACCGTTTTATAGAGAGTCCATCTGTGTATCTGAGAGATTCCCTAATTGCCACCTGCAATTCTTTTGAGGTTTTGCTGCATTTTGATGGCTTTCTCTCCTTGTTTATTACTGTGCTCCAGCCAGTTGAGTCGATCATCAACGTGTATCCCTAGGTACTTAAAAGATTTAACTCTATTTATTTTATACCCGTTCCATGTGATCTTGGGACTTCTTACCATTTTGCTGAATAAGATATAATTTGTTTTTTCTGTTGGAATGGCAAGTTCATTTTCTGAGCACCAGGAGCTGAATTGGGTTATTGCACTTTGCGTGTCTTCTACAAGGCTTTTTTTTGTATCCGCTTTAATGACCAGTACAAAATCATCTGCGGAGACTTGTATATGAACGTTATCTGGCCAGACTTGATTGAGTATTTCGTTGGCCACGAGGTTCCACAGGGCCGAGCCACTGCACGAACCTTGAGGGCAGCCTTGATTTTGTTCCTTTGTGGCCCTACCTTGTGGGGTCAGTAGTGTCACTTTTCTATTTTGAAGAAGGCTGTGAAAGAGTCTATTTATGTTACTTGGGCAAGCGCTGGCGTCCAAAGTCTTAAGTATGGCTCGATGTTGCAAGTTGTCAAAGGCTACCTTGATGTCAATAGAGAGCACTAAGGCATGCTTGCCATCTCTTCTTGCTGTTTTAATATTTCTTAGTAGCTCGTTGATGGCTGTATCCACAGACTTGCCTTCTCTGAAGCCATGCTGTCGGTCGTTCAGGCTGTTGGTGGACTCCAGATGATAAGTCAGCCTCTGAGTCATAAGTTTCTCTAACACCTTCCCTATTGTCGGTAAGACTGAAATAGGACGATAAGAGGAGGCCAGCCACTGGTCTTTTCCTCCTTTCTGGAATAAGATAATATTTCCTATTTTCAAGGAATCCGGGAAGCAGCTGAGATGCAGGCACTTGTTGAAGAGGGTTGGAAAGATATTATTGAAGCGCTTATGAATGATTTTAATTAGGAGGTTGTCGATTCCATCTATACCCGGGGCTTTGCCTGACGGAAGATGTTCTATTACCGCCGAGATTTCTTGGGGGGAGAATGGAGGATTAGGTGGCTGTGTTGAGGTGGTTAGATTGTAATTTGTGGGAATGGCAGGGGAAAGGAAAATCTGCTCCAGGATGTTTTGTGCTGCCTCTTGCAGACTTCCCTGTCTCCGTTTATCAAGTACGGGATTTGAGATAGGAAAACTGATTTTCGAAACGCCGCCTTGTACTGTTTCCCATACGGATGGGAGGCTGCGCTGATGAATTTTCTCCAACCCATATTCCTTGCTTGCTTAATATGTCTTTTGTACTTCGCTTTCTCTTTCTTAGACTTGGTATCTTGCTTGCCTTTCAATTTCCGGCGCCCGTTGTGCTCTCCTTCTTAGTGCTCTAACTTTCATTTTATGAATTTCTAGCTACTCTGTCCACCAGTTTGGTTTTGTTATGAGAAGTTGCTTTTTGATTTTGAAACTTTTGTTGCATGCATTTATGATTAATGTTTGCAGTTCTATTGTGGCGTTATTAAGTTCTCCTGAATTTCTGGCTGCTTTTATTTTTCTTTCTAGATGATAAATTTCTTTACCAAGGATATTGAGAAATCTAAGGTGATTCCCATGGCGTGTCTTGTATCTTTTGTAAAATTGGTTAGCTACTGTTGATGCAATTGTTGTTTCTATATATCTGTGGTCGCTTAAGGAGATTTCTTCTAGGACCTTCCAATTAATGGAAAAATCTATAAGTGATTGGGAGCATAAGGTCAGGTCTGGCCAGCCAACACTGTTATTTCTCTGGAAGGTTGGAAGAGCATCTGGTTTATTGATGATGTTTAAGTTATTAGCCAGGATAAAGTCCAAGATGTCTTTGCCTCGATTGTCATTTCATCTATAGCCCCAGAGGGTATTATGTCCATTGAGATCAGCGCCAATTATGATCTTTTCCTCTGGTAAGCTGGAGATGATCTCCTGAATTTCCTGGAGAGTTGTATGAACGTCTTGTGCTGGTGAGGAGTAGGCTAAAATTATTGTTATGGGAAATGATGACGTCTGGATTTTAAGCGCTACCATGTTCACTTTTGTTGTCAACAAGGCAGGTTTTAATTTAGGTGAAGGAATTAGGATTGCAGCCTTCTGGTTTGAGGAGCTGAATGTTTTCCAGGTTTGAGGGATTCCCGTGATTCCGTTATTATTAATGTATTGTTCTTGCACCAAGATTACATCTGGCTTGATCGTGCTTGCTGTTTCTTGGAGTTGATTGGTGGCTGCCTTTGCTCTAGCTAAGTTGATTTGAAGAATTTTTAGGGGCTCATTTGAAGACTCTGTAGTAATATTGTAGGGAAATTGAGTGTTTTTAAAAATACTATTATCCATACTAAAAATAGTCCCTTGTTTTTTTGTATACTGTTACTTCTTTATTGTAACAGGGGCAATGACTGTCTATGGCTCTGTGCCGGATTTTGTACTTAGTGCCTCGATTTCTGTTACTTTCGGCACAGTTAATGCAGTAAAGTTCATCATTTCTGCAGTTTCTGGTGTTGTGTCTGAGTCCACAGCATCCACAGAATGGAGTAGTGAACTTGCACTCCTTAGAATTAGCTGTGTGTCCATAGGCTTGGCATGTCGAGCATCTCTTGATGTGAAGGAATTCCTTCATTTGGTACTTGGCCCACTTTATCGGAATCTTTCTCAGTCGTCTGAGGCTGAAGAAGGCTTCGCAAGGAGCTTCTAGGACCCAGTGACTCGTCCCTTCTTTACGACCTCTCATTTTAAATCGGAGTCGCAGATCCTTCCCCCAGTTACTATAGGCTTTCAGAGCAATTTGCACGTCTTCGTTTGTGGTGTCATTGGGCAGGTCGTATATTATAAGACTCGGATATCTCTTCCCAGGTAATCTTAAAGAAATATTTTTTTTCAGGATGTCGTTTGAAAGAATCGTTTCTCTGAGTTTTTCAAGTTACTGATGCTTGTTCCAGATTATTGCTAGTCCTTTGTTTTGGATTTTTCTTACATTCTTGAATCTAAAATTGGTGCTGTCCACCTTTAATTCTTCTGTTAGGATTTCTTCTATTTCCTTATCATTTTCCTTTGATGGGTAGAGGAGCAGAGTTGGCTTCTTTCTTTTGTTATTCAGTTTTGCCGTTCTGCATAGGAAAGCTTCATTTGGGATCTTGATGCTGCCAGCTCATTCTGGCCTGGTTTATCAACAAACTGGTGGGCATTTGTCCCTTCTAATGAATGGGGAAGACTTAACACTTGCGAGCTGTTAAACTGAGTTTCAGCCTCTGTACCCTCTTCCTTCTTGTCGGCTGTTGCGATTCTCCCCCTTAATAGGTCTATGATATTATTTACTTCCTTCTTTAGGGGCACCCATAAGTGGGATCGGTAAGTCGATTAATACAATAAGAAGATGTGAGTTTTAAATTCAGGGAATTGATAAATATGACAAGATGAAAACATAATTAAATTCATGCCGGTCGCTATTTGTCATGCATAAAAAAGGGAAGTGATTATTTTCAGGTACTGTACCTACGAATAAAACGTTATTTGCAGGTACACTGTACCTACGAATGAAACGTTATTTGCAGGTATACTGCACCTACGGATTATTTGAATGTTTTGTCAAATTCAATATGCTATTGTTAAAAATTTGAAATGCTCTCTTTATACTTGAAATGTTTTTTCTTGTGTATATATGAGATTCTTAAAAGAATGATTAATGCTCCTTTGCAAAAATTTTCAGTGTTTGCAAAGTTCATCATAGACATGCGACATTTTTGTTTCTCGTTTAAGTTGGTTTTGAAGGCTGATTTCGAATTCATTTGATTGAATTTGCTAGAGAAAATATATCTACTGATTTTTTTTCAGTCATAAAATTGAACTTCTTAGCAAGTTATCGACAAAAATCAAATTTGTGATCCTGATGAGCTCCAAAGACCCTAAAGATGTCTAACGAAATTTTAAACTTCTCTATGCAGCTGACGGAATTTCAAAGTCAATAGTTTAAAACTTCTATAATCCCATTCACAAAATGAAAATTTACATTGAAGAAAATGCAGAATTAATTAACAGTCAAAAATTTTAACAAAGAGTGAAAGGCTAAACAGGGAAACTAAATGATCCCGTACCTCTACCTAGTACGACCGAGTGGCATGATCGTAAAGTATTGAATATCTAAAGACAAAAAATATGGATTGAACAATATAAAAAGACAAAAAATAATAGAAGCAATTAATTGGTGTGCGCAAGTTCAGCATCATCCAGGAAAAAATTGCGAAGTACAAAATAAATATAAATACTAATAAAGGGAATTTTTAATTGTGGAAGAGTTAAAAATACAAAAATAATAGCAAAAACGATAAGAAGTAAGAATCCGGTGGATGACTTCATCAGATACCATTCATCCATGCAGATTCAAAACTGAATAGGTTTTCTGTAGAGGAAAAAGACTTTAAGGTCTGAATTTAATATTAATTTCCTCTAAGGCCTGAACCCATTCCGGAATATATTGGAAAGAAAAACATTTATCCACAAAGAAGATATTAAAAACAGTATTTTTAACTCTTCCACAATTAAAAATTCCCTTTATTAGTATTTATATTTATGATCGTAAAGTGCTTGACTACTAACCGGAAGGTCATAGGATTTTGCCTCTCCTGCCCCCTTCTCTCTGTGGGTCTGGATACTCTTCAGCAAGGCCACTTGCGGGCTTATATTTCGAAGTACATTTATTTTTAAATTCTCGTTTTGTCTAGCAAAATTAAAATGTTTTCTCTCTCTCTCTCTCTTTCACAGGATGAGCAAGTATTATTTGAAATTATGAGTGATTTTTATCCTGGTACAACAGAAATGAAATCTCTTTTCGAACAAGTATGTGCTAATTTTGAGAAAGGTGTAGAGGTAAGTATAATAAAAAGCAGCATCCGAGCTTTGAGGAGTTCAATGACTTAATTACAGAAGATAAAAATTTTAACTGTCGACATCCAAACTATCCAAAAAGAACAAAGTTTGTTAGTTACAAAATTTAGGGTCATTGACAGTGGCGGACTGGGTCTGAAAATAGCGGTTGCCAGGAGTTAATGAGGGCCCACCCATATCTATAATCATAACATTAATTCATACATATATATTTAATATTTAAATTAATATATATTAATTTAAATCAATATTTAATAATTATATATTTAATTTAATTTTGTATTATATAATTAATTTTTACGCGTCCTTAAAATAAGTCCCTTTTAACACCCCTTAATTTCTACGTTTAAAATAACAAAATTATGATTAAAGTTATTTGATTTTAAAGTGCATAAGTTAAATATTTCGTGTACGGTTTTAACGACAAAGTATCAAGGAAGAATGCTGTCCATTAGTAGGGCATCTGTTGAAAGACCTAGGAACCTTTAAAACAAACTTCTTTGGATGATTTGTACTGGTAATGTTTCAGTAATTTGTAATTAAACTGGTATCATTAAAAACATATTTTTGAATTATAAATAATTCAAAAATCATTTTGTTAGATAGTATTTTTTGAAAATATTGCGAAAAAACGCCAAAATCTTGCTTAATTTTTAAGTAAATGAAATTTTAATTTATTTTTCTACTTTAAAAAGTTGACAATTATTTTCATCCTTTTCTGAAGAGAATGTGTGCCAAATTTCATAAAGATCGAGTAAAACTATAGATTTGTACAAAATACATTCGTATAATGTAAGAAACATCTTTTGTTGTATTAAAAGGCAGTCCATTTTCATTGTTTCGCCAGTTTTTTTTCTTTCTTTTTTGCCCTTTTTCTTTCTTTCTTCGTTACTTCAAATAAATTTAGTTTCTGATAGATTTTCTATGTCATTTTGATAAATTTACTTTTTAGCGATGACTTTAAGCTCATCTTTCCACTTAAGGCAAAATAATCTTCTTAGAGATGATGTAAATCATTTATTTGTTTAATTAGGTTAAATTTTCATTTTATAATAAGCTTAATAATGCGCAATAATTGTAGATTATAATTATGCAAAATTTTAAAAAATAATCTTCATTGAATCTCGTGTTTTTCAGACTTTTTTAACAGTGGAATGTAAAGACTTATGTCATTAGTTTCATTAGACACAAAAACATACTGCATCAAAATTTATCTCAAAGGCTAATACATTTCCTATCTACTCTTTTCTTCTTTTTTTTTGGACAACAAATTTCTTTCTCAGTCTTTTGTAGCAATTAATACTTTCAAAATAACAAAATTAAATAAGTTGGCGAATTTAAAGTTTGTTAATGTAATCAAATTAAGACAATTAATAAGATGGACGAGTCGGTTGGTAGCTGAATGCGGCTAGTGTTTATTACTACAAAAGCAATGTAAAAATAGAGAAATTATAATTTCAGCTTACCTCTCAAAAAAAAGCTTTTTTTTTATTTTGCAAGATACGCTACGTATGTCTTTACTCAGTTCCGACAGAAAGCAGAAATAACACTTTTCTCACCAATTATTTTCCATGAAAGAAGACCAATAAGGCTGAGGCCCCTTTACTCTTCTAAATGCAAACTTCCCCCCAAACGCATATAGAAAAGCGTGAGTGTCGTCTTCTCATAGATGTCATTTGGTGTCCTAGTCAGTTTTATCCAAGTAAACCTTTCCCTACACGAGAGTTCCCTTGTTTGTCAGATTTATGACAGTAAAATGAAACTACAAAAAAGAAAGAAAGAAAGGCACCTCTTATAGCCATCTCTCACAAGAGTCGCACCCTTTCTGCACCCAGGGATGCAATTCCTTCCGTCTTTCCAGGGGCTACCGAAACCAACGAAAAATTTTAATGGGTATTGCGCCTCGACTTTGCACAGAAGAGGTACTCTGTTCCAATGGCCCGAGGGTTGGTGGGATGGCTGCAACATTTTGGAGAAACATCTGATCGGAAGATCAAAGGAAGTGGACAGAGACCTCAGTACAGTTTCTACGGGCAGTTGTAATTGCGTATGCGTCTTGGGTCGGTATTCGACCACCCGCTGTTCGGCTGGTCAAATTACGATTGCAATAAATCACCAACGACGTTTGTGGGACGACGATCTTGGGTACAGAGCTATTTTATATTTTTGCTTTAGAAACGTTTACTATAGAGAAAGAGTTCTTTTTTTTTCTCCCACACTCCCTGGGGGCCAAATTTTCTTCTGTTTAAGGGGACCCACTTGCCATCGGGCAAGCTGGTAATCTCGCCAGTCCACCACTGGTCATTGACACGTAGCTGACAAGCACTTTAATTTTTTCACGATCTTTGAGAATTAAAAAAAATCTGCAATAACAAATTCTCTTTTAAAAAGCGGCTGATAGTCTATTAAAAAACTTACAATTTAACAATTTTCCTGTCAATTTCTGTGGACAAAGATCCTTTATTTCTAAATGTTTTGAGGATTTTAATTTAAATATTTCTGAATAGATGGAGCTAGGTTCGTTTACATTATCTTTTTAACGCGTCGTTTCTCAGTTATTCGGTGTGACCTGTTTGCATCTACTGGTAGCGGAAAGTAAGATTTTTTACCTTCCTTACCTCTACTAATTGGCTTTTGGACATTTCGGAGTATCTATGAATTCTTCTTCTGATTATCAGGGTGCTTCGCGTAACATTAGATTTCAATGAAATTCTGGTGAATTTTTCTTGACTTTTTGTCGAAATCTCATACAGAAAAGCATTCCTGCTGTTTCTTATTTTGAATCCACTCATATGAGTGACGCCTTGATAAAGTTCATCTGGTGGATTCCTTAAACATATCCATTGTTCAATCTTAATTTCTAAATAATTTTCATTTTGTTTTATGGTGCTTTTGTTATACTTTATGGACAGATTTAGTCGATGGAATATATATCCGACATCGGAGCTTTAGTCCCTCTCTCGACATCCACATGCATTTAATGCAATTATTGCAATAATTAATAATAATTAATAGTTTTTATTTGATGGAATATTTATCCTATATTGGCCCGTTTAGTCCCTCTCACTCGACATGCACATTTGTGTGCTTCATAACTCGGTCAGTTTTAGTCGCAGAAGAGTGGATTTTTTTTTTTTTGCTTAAATTGCTAGTGCGTCAAGAATATTTTACTAAACATGACTAATAGGGTCTGGGGAATGTATAAAACACGATGCTTTTTGTAATTTTTCTAGCAGTCTATTTATTGACTCGAACAATATAAAATATAATTCTTCCCGTCATTTGAAGCATTTTTCCAACTGGAAGCATATGCGTCTCTCTCAGTGGCGAATCTAGGATTCCGGTCTGGGGGGGGGCGCGCGGATCTCATAAAAACTTTGTATCGTCGCGATGAATGTCAACCAAAACTCTTTAACTTTACAGACTTTCCTCACCTGACAATAAGAATCATAAAGAACAATGCAATACTTTCGATAATTTAATAAACAATACAATGAAATAACTAGCCAAAAAATGTCTTCGACCGCGTCAATGCTACAAGTACAAGTGGAATGACTACAAAAGTAGCAAAATTTTCGAGCCTTTCAAGCCAGAAAGGAATGTTGAAACGTTTTTATTATTTTTTAAAGAGAAAAATTAAGGAAAAACATTTGTAATGATGTTGAATTAAATCAAGAATTCTGGCTTGGCTCTGGGGGGGCTGTAGTCCGATAGCCCCCCCCTCCTATGGATTCGCCACTGGTCTCTCTAATGGTTTAGAAACTAGCTACTGGGCCACAATTGGAGTAGATACCCTGTAGAGAAAAGCTTCGATTAACCGTCACTTGTTTAACCGTCAGTTTCTATTATCTGTCATTGTTCTTAAAAAATATTCATAAATAAACAGACATCCTTAAAATTGTCCATGGTTTACTTTTTCACCCTACTGCATAAAAGTGGGTTTACACGAGGCCAATATTGTCTCGACAATAAGTTCACAATTGCACAGAAAGACTGAAAGAGGGGACAAGAATTTGCCATTGTCTGCTCTTTCTGCGCATCCCTGATCTTCTTTCCGCGCCTGCGTTAACTTATTATCGAGACAGTACTGGCCTCGTGTAAACCCACCATAAAGCTGTAAGTGACTGTACTGTATGATGGCGGAAGTGACTAACCGTCGGTGACTGTGGAGTTGACATTCATCTGCCGTTCCAAACCATCTCTAACCAGTTTCATGGGCCGGACCGAGCACACAAGACCCCTCGTTTCTAATTGGTCCGCGCCACTGACTGACTTTGGAAAACAAAATTTATGTATATTGATTTATTTAATGGAATCGAAATTTTTCGTTGAGTTTTGCCTTCCAGAATTACAATATTTATTTAACCCTTTCAAGACTGATTTCAAAAGAAAAATTGCATTGATTCGAACGTACTTAGATGTCCCGTCAGTCTCAAAAGGATTAATATACTTTACTTGAATTGTATCCAAATTTTGTTACCTTCTTGAAAATTATATAGATCTTACCAACTACTGTCGCATCTACAGAACCGAACGCCGTCTCTTACCCACGTCCCCGTGACCAGACCGGTCACTGAACGGTTGATGAGCAAGACACGGGAATTTTATTTAAGAAAAAAAGAAAACAAAACAAACAAAAAAGAAAGACATATTTACGCTATGTTACAGAAAAGGCATTTTCACTTTTACACTATTAGTTTGTAATAATCTTCTTTTCTTTGTTTTTTTTTTGGGGGGGGGGGAATGTCCGGTAATTTGGAACATGTTGGTTCAGCTCGCTGGAAAGTTGAAGGCTAGGGAGGCAGGGAAAGATCTATGCTTTTGCTTATGAATTTGAGAATCCTACGAATTTTATGCCTGGAGACGAGGTTATTGGCGATTATTTTCAGCCATTCTTCTTGGAAGTTTGGCACTGGCTTCATCATATACCAAGACACTGTGAGAATACACACCGTGACATAGTGAAGTACCGTGCCAATTCCACCACGACTGCAATAATCGCTGTCAGAGAGATGAAACCTTTTGAGGTAGGCAGGGAAAGGTCAATGTTGAGAGAAGAAGATAACATCCTCTCTAATCCATTTAGTGGGCGGAGACTAACTGAGGGCATGATGTTATAGATTTTCCTGCCTGTATCGCCATTCTTCCATGAGGTTTGCCACTCCTCAAGCATGCTCTTCCGGAGGAGGCCTTTTATGTGCGTTTTAGGAAGCTTAGTAAGCGAATAGAGTTGCCCATGTTGCGCAGCGTCTTTTTCCAGTTCGCTGCACTCTCATTGCCTATATTGCCTGCATGCGCTTTAACCCACGCGACTTATTCTTGGATTTGTTAGGAGGATTTTGAAAATTTGTCTTGCTCTTTGATTTGCGCTTATTGAATTGGAAGATGCCATGATACTTGCTCTATTGTCTACGTGTATTTTAAAGAACGTCATTACTCAAGATTGAAAATAATAAAAAAAGTCCATTTTATCTATCGAATCCGAACAGAGCAAGAAACTAAATTATGATGATATCATCAATGAATTTGGTATAAAACATGAAAGAAGATGAAACAAAAATCGTAACCTTATTCTAGTAAGACGCATATCAAATTGCATTTTATAAGTTTATGAAGCAATTATTTTCGTTACTTCATTTATTAATGACTTTTTTTGTCTGATTGAAATGTTAACCTTAAAAAATGATTTAGTTATTTAACATTTTGATGTATTCCTTAAGTCCTCACTATACCAAGTACTAAAAAGCAATAAACAGAAAAATGTAATAAATTATTTTGTTGTGTGAAATTTGTTTTAAAGCCTCACAAATCAACTTTTCAATCTGTTCGATTATCCGTCACAGCCCTGGTCCGAACGGTGACGTTTAATCGAAGTTTTACTATATATATATATATGAATGAAGAAGACTTTCCTGATATCCCTGCATTTCTTCTATTTACAGGCTGTTACCTATTGGTATGAAGAAAGGGGGAAGAAGAATGTAAGTTTAACACATGTTTTTT
The DNA here is from genome assembly GCA_013235015.1 of Araneus ventricosus. Lineage (NCBI taxonomy): Eukaryota > Metazoa > Arthropoda > Arachnida > Araneae > Araneidae > Araneus > Araneus ventricosus. The sequence continues at coordinate 17,664 of BGPR01000344.1, read as the reverse complement.
TATTGTTAACTAGTTCCTTGAATCTGTATACATTTTCATTAAGTTTATAAATAGTGAGTGGTACATAACAGTTTTTTTCTTTGTTATGCATCGCTTCTTACTGTTAATAACAGTGAGTATTATTAAGTATTATTAGTATTAACATGAGTATTACTGTAGCAGTACTGTTATCAACAGAAGAAGTTATTTCCTTTCTTTGAAAATGCATTCACCACATTTTGATAATTTCTGAAATTCGAATCTTCATGTTCACAAGAATCAATTCATTCATCTGCATTGGCCAGGTTGCGTAGTGGACACATTAAGAGCTTAAAATTCATCGACAAGGAAAAGACTTTTTCTTATTGTCATTGTCCCTGTCCTTCTTCTCCTGCCTATATCATTGACTGCATTGGGGCCTCTGCGAGGCAGCTGTGGAGTGGGGAGGGCAAGGGACTTGTGGAGTTGTTGGAGCGACATGGTGTCATGGACAAGGTCTAATCTTGGGCCAAGGGGGAATTTGAAACAGCATCAATTCATTACATTCAATAATTTAATAATTTTGCAACTATTCTAAAGCAATAAATCAGAATAGTGGAAACGTTCTACGTTATAATTTTAGAGAATTTTTTTTTTTTTAGTGATGGTAAGCTTGTTTTTAGAAAATATTTCGTAACTCAGTAAATTTGTATATTCATTGCAAAATCTTATGTGTATTAATCTTCTTGATTATTTTAGCTTACACATACTACAGAGCAATTGCAGGCGGATACGAGTTCTAGGGTAAGAAATTTTTTGACTATTTCTCAGATTTTACTATTTTTCCTTAACCCTCTGACTGCGTATCCTTCGATTTCCGCGGGTTGGAAGCAAGTATATTTTCTGCTGCATCCTGCATTTTCACATGCTAATGTGTTTACTTAGTACTTTTATAGCGTTGGATCGTATTATACTTATAAAGCTTTGCATATAAATAACTCGCTTGGATCAAAGGTATTTGAACACTTTTGCAAATTTTGTATCTAAATATTAATTTTTAAAAAATCCGCAGTCAGAGGGTTAATAGCTCGTAGATATACTTGCAAATTGGCAAAAACTATCCAGTTGTGAAGGCTGAGGGACTCTATCAAAGTTTTATTTTGCGAGATCTCTTTGAAATGGAGGGCGGTGGTGTTGGCGGGAGGGGGGGGGGGCAATGGCCACTGATGACGTATCTTGGGAGTCATGAGTTTTCATATAAAATATAAACACGAGAAATCGGTACGGTGGTTGGGACTGAGGGACTCGTTTTTTGGCGTTGCCAATTATTTTAAATATATATAGATGATATGTTATGAAAATCTATGCATAAGCTGAATCGTTTGAATATTTCAAACTGAAATAATTTGTTACTAATAAATTCCTCAGAATTAAACGATATTTGAATTTTCATTCTGACAATTCATGTCGAACTATTCTTCAAACGAGTACCCACAATATTCTCGATAAATTCATTTAACTGCTTTGGACCTTAATTTACTAAGCTGATATAAATAATTGGCTGACATAACAGTAATATTGAATGTTATGAAGTTTAAATATCCTGAATATTCATATATACTTATAAATAAATAATAATTTAAATTGCATTTCGATGATAATTATTCGAAGATTAAAGTTAAAAAAATTTATGTTTGTGCACGAAACCTCATCATTTAGTTTCCCTTAAACAACAAAAGCAATTCATCTCTTCAGTACCGATATCTATCTGAATATTAACAGTACTGAACTGAGACTGTTATACAATTTGCCCTATATATCTGGCTCTCAAGTTATGAAAGAAACATTTCTCTACGTTTCGCACATGCGCTGTAAAAAAATTATTTACTAAAAATACTCATATTCCCTGTAGTATTCAAAGTATTTAATTCAAATTTTAATATATGGCTTCTTTTAGATAATGTCCATTATTCGGAAAGTTTCGTATAATTTGAATGAAAACTCTGCATGTTATAAGCAAAACAAATATGGAAAATTTTGGGATTTTTTAAGAAAACCTTTATATCTTTCCGAATATGTGCGCTATGCTTACGAAAATGCATGTAAATATTATGCACATCAAACATAACTATTGCTGATAGATTCAACTCATTATCAGCTTCCTGTGAAAGGGGATGGGTCGAAATCCATTTTCGTCTTCATCACTTAATGCCCTCGAGACCGAATCTTCTCTGTAAAATATGAGTTCCGACGATAGTACGTTCCACGATTTTCCGCAACTGGCTGCAAGCCATAGTATCATATTAACTCTAATTTTTTCGCATCTTAAAATTGTGTTAAATTTTCGGACACCAGTGTAAATACAACTGCATAATGCTACTTAAATATTTATCTCATAAGAAGTTTCACATTTTCATTTGAAAAAATTGAATGTTTGCTTCCTCCACAGGCATGTTTCTTTCTCATGGTCACGGAGTGTGAACTGAAGAAGGCTTTGGGAATTTTTGGATAAATGTTTCATTGATGGAATTTCTCGGCGTAGATGTTTGCAATGAAGCGGAGGAAATCCAAAAATAAATGGATTTATCTAAAATCTTGTATCTCGACTAATTAATTAAATTTTGTCATAATATTTATCATTTAGTTCCTTTCAGAGCGATAAGCTCTTACAAAAATGGCTAAAAAGTAATTCCAGAAAACCAGGGGACAAAACGCTTACGGTTGTTTTCGCTAAGCGTTTTAGCTCAGGGTTTCAGTGACATCACAGTTAGTTTAGTTTAGTAATTTTACCGTCCCGTTTTGAGGCAACATAAGGGCTATTTGGGGACAGATGACGTAATTTTAAACCCGGTCAGATGACGAGAACGACACCTGAGCTGGCACCGATCCTCCAAGAATCAGCGGGAGAGACACTTGAGCCGACACCAAACTTCCAAGAATCCGCAACGCACCAGCGGGAGAAACACCTGAGCTGGCACCGAACCTCCAAGAATCCGCACCGCACCAGCGGGAAAACGTTTGTCCCACGACGTCAGATTCAATGTACACCAGGCACACACACACGGCGGATCTTCAGTGGAATCCAGTTTCGAACTTCCGATCCCAAAGCTAAGACCTTAACACTAGGCCATTGCGGCCTTCAGCGACATCAAGTTTCTGGATTTAAAAATTGCTAATGGCTGCCTCAGGCGTATTCTTCTACTATTTGTAAATACAGTGAAACTTCGATTAATCGTCACAGTCGGGACCAGGGCAGTGACATAACAGAAGGACGGATAACGGAAGTCTCTTAATACATATGTAGAGTAACGTGATTTCACTGCTGGATTGAGACAAAAATGAAAATAAAATCCTTTAAAAGTGAACAACCCATAATGTTGTATTTAATTTTACAAAACGATCAATATTTTTACAAAAAATCTTTCTGTGGATGTATGGTGTAAACGGTCCAACACGCAGGATAATGGAGAATGAAGGACCGCCTGCAAACGCGCAGGAAACTACGCAGCACTGGCAACAAGAAACAACAGATCCGCACAGACCAGCAGCACAAACAGACAACAACTCACAGGCAACAAAAGTTCAGCACTTTGAGACCAGCAACACAAACTGTCAGCAAACCACTAACAATGACAATAGCAGCGCCCTCAACAGCGCTCAGCCCACTGACCCCCCCCCCCCAGCCCGCACCGCAGACGAAACTCCAAAGTCGCTTCAAATGATCAACACACCACTACTCTGGAATGCAAGCGCCGTCCTTTCATACTCTGCCCGTCAGGCTGTGGCATCACATGGAAATATCTAACACATTCTAGCATCTCCTCTTCTAATGGAAATATAGAGAAAATGATCGCATTTTCGTAAATCTTCGATTTGTCGCCAAGGTCGCCAAAATGGTCGATAAGGTCAGAGGTTCATGCCTCGCCTTTGTCCGTCACTTCATGCTTACCTCTGTAAAACTCCCTCCTCAACCATGAGACTAGCGAGGCAGGAAAGCGAAATTACATCTTTGTAACTGTATAAACTTCGATATAAGAATAGTAATGGATAGAAATGTATTGTAATACTCATCTTCTTCTGTGTCTTTGAGGCTCGAGCCTTAGATTCTTTGATTAGGCGATGACGGATAACAGAAATTGACGGTTAAACGAGTGACGGTTAATCGAAGTTATTCTGTAGCTAATTTTGAATGAGAAACTACAAAGATAAAAGTAAATACATAGTCTTTATTATTCCAATCACAAAGCACAGGAGTAAATGATTTTGTTAAAAAATGCTACTTAATTATTATGGCAGCCCCTGTGTAATAAGGTGTGCCAATGGTGTCTTTTTCACCCCCATTTCGGACCTTTGTCGTGTAAATATCTTTAATTAATTCAAACTATCTTAAGCATAATTGATCTCATGAGAATTACCGAATGAATCTAATCTTTTAGCAAGAATAGTTGCAAGTTCAAACAGTTATGTATATATATATACATATATCCTTTAGAAAATTTGACACGAGTCAGTAGGGATTAACACAAGACTAAATGGCCTAAAAGCAAATTGTCTAAATCAATATTAAAAGTTAATTCACTCTGCCTAAGTGTAATGTACTCAAAATTCAATTTGCATCAGTTTAAATTTAAGACATATAGAATATGCACAAATCATTAACACATTTAAATTCGGACTCCTGACATTAAATCTTGCAACTGATTTATAATCAATGATATGATCGTAAATAGAGATCAACTACGAAATATGAAGAAATTTGCGTTGTGCACAAAAAGTTAAATACATGAAAACCCCAGGTAAACATTACACTAACAATTTAGATTTTGCAGCAGACCTGGAAAATCTCTGAAAGGACAAAATGTGAGAGAACACATCAAACATAAATGAATGACAGAAACTGTATTTTAAATTAAAAGTTATTTAAAATTGATAAAAAAAATGTAAGTGGTAGAAGAGAGGTACGGAGAATCATCTCACACCATCCAATATATTAAACACATAGGAAATAAAATAGAAAACCGAATATTTTATCAGTTGTGAAGTTCATAACCAGAAGTTACTAATGTAATTTACCACAAATTTTTAAGAAATTAGATATTTTGTCAAAACCCAATTTTCAATGCAATGTTACTACATCAATGTCTTCAATTAAACTAATATCTCCCCTAAAATCCCTTGTTAAAAAAAGTTCTGGTAAACGAATCAGTTTATCTCACATAGTTACTTAATAACTGCAAAAATAAAACTTGAAAGCAGATGTTTTTTTTTTACTACTCTTTAGTCATCCACATAGGCGCAACCAAGGAAAAGGGACCAAGTCGAGGCCCCTTTTGAAAAAAATTAATGCATTCGCAACGTCGCCGTCAAAATCCTGTCCGCAAACAGATGACAGATGCCGTCGTCTGTAAGTATTTCACGCTGTTAATTGACCATCTCCTCCTTCGGATGTCATCGATCACTGGCCTTTTCTAGAAGTCCGTCAATGACTACCTTCTCACACGTAGACGCATTCCTTAGATAAAACTTCTTCCAGCTTCCCCGAGCCACTATGCTAATTTCCATCGGTTTTAAAAATTGTCGATTGCTTCTTCCTTCCCGAGTTCCAAAATTTCCAGTTTGGATTAGATGTGAATGACCTGCTTACAGCATAGTTGAAATGTTAATGTATTCCACATAATTTTCAACTCACTACTGTTTAACTGCTTTGTTTTCTGTACTATCTAATTAGACGACATTTTCTGTTCTGAGAATGCGTTGTTATTTTAGTTTAAACGAGTACCTAAAGAATAGTTCAAATGTTAATGGATTCCACATAATTTTGGTATCGAATTATAACGTCTGTGATTGACTTCGTTTTAGTTCATTATTTTAAAAATGTGAAAATTCGATACACGCACGGCGTACGGGCAAATCAGTTAAGGGGTTAAAAGAACCACTTCGTTTACATAAAAGAAACTGTCAGGGATTTTTATGTTTATATTTTTTCTGCTAGAGGAGAATTGGATATTCTTTTTTATATTCTTAACAGTTGTTCGTTAGTTTATCCATCATAATTTCACTTTATTTACCATCTAATGAGAAGATATTTACAATTCAAGTTCTCCAAACTCTCGTGTCACAAAAATTCATTTACAGTAGAATCTCAGTTATCTTAAATAAATGGGGATTGCTGAAGTCAGATATGTGATATTTTCGGGTAATAGGGCAAAAAAAAAATATATATGGTGCATTACATAAAAGAAAACAGCCTTCATGTAAAATAGATCGCACCATATATTAAACTTATTTCTTCCATGGTATATTGTATTCCAAGATAATAAATGTAACTAACACAGTTTTTAAAACTACTGTATATTATTTCTGTTGTCAACATCCTTTTTTCTTAACTAATTCAAAGTCTACAACGATGAATGAGGCATCACTGGAAACGATCGACACTTTGCGTTAAAACACTTTTGTTTCAAAATTTGAGTTAAAAGAAAATTTTAAGGTACAAGAAAAATTCTCATTTCGGTCTAACTTAATCTAACTCATGTGATGGAAACGTGCTGGAAACTGAAATGAAACATTTATTTGCTCAACGTAGGTCAGTAACAGGAAATGTTCTATAATCATATTGAGGCACGCTATTTGAATCGTGTCCGAGCTATTTAAAATCATGCTGAGTGCTGTGCTATTTGTATTCAGTGTTTTTTTACTGGATAATTTTGCTTTTGTAGTCTTTTTTCCGGACTCACTTAAAATTTTCCAGTTCTATACCTTTATTTATTTCCACATTTCTCAAACGTTATTTTGATATTATAAAGCTGCACAGGCGGAAAAATAGCTCAGTTTAGTTCGCGCGTCTCTTTATTTTTAATAAAAGTCAAGCCACAGTTTAAAAGCTTGTTTTTATTTAGATTTTTTTCACTTATTCCTGAAAATATATATTATATCCACTGCTTAATATTTAAAGTCATGGCGAGGAATAAAACCCTTGAAGTAATGAATGAAAAGGTTCGCTTCAAAAGACTGCCGACAAACCAGATGCCTGGTCAAAGAAAAACGGCTTGCAATACTGAGAAACTCCCAAAGAGCATCTGGTCTCGGGAGAGCCGATCAACCTGCAAACACAAACAGCAATCAGCATAGACAATGAAACAATGTCAGCTGAGAGCATGGCACAACCTATAGCCAGCACATTTTCATAAAAGCAGAGGTTGAAAATAGAAGCTGAAAGAAAGCGAATGCCACACAATCTGCCAATGATTTATCGTTGTGTAAGGCGCATTTGCAAATTTTGTGGTACAAAACTCTATTCTTTTAAAATTCTATTCAATGGAACCGTCATCAATTTGTTGTTACGAGATTAAGATTATACCAGAAGTTTTTGTTTGTGATGAAATTAAAGTTTTCCTTGATAGTATTGACAATACCATTAAATATTACTTAGACAATAGTGCATTAGCTATGGGATTCTGCTCAAATAAATTCAGTACATGTTCTGGAAGGTGCCTCATTTTGTTAAAAATTCACGGACAAATGTGTCACATGATCGGTGGCTAGCAGGCGTTTGTTGGTCATAATCCATGTTGCTCTGGATTATTTTTTATGGATTCTGACGAGGCTTTAGAGCAACGACTTGGAAAGGTTGTAAATGCACTCTGCATCCCAGAACTAATGGTAAAATTGCAGACGATGTTGGCACATCACAATTATTAAGCAAAGATATTCAAATTTGTCAAATATTGCATCGTGTATGCTCCGGATGTATGATTACAATTCACGACAAAAACCGTCTTTGATCCAAGGAAGTATAAAAAGAGCAGGATTATGTTAGCCAGATATATGCTGTATTTGCTCATGAACAACTTAATGTAGAATTTTCAAGAGACACAAAAATCCAACATAATTTTTAAAAATCATTTACAGAAAATGACAAAAATTCAAGGTGACTACATTCTGACATCCAATATTGCATATAAAGTGGTGTGCGGTCCCAAGAGGCCGCCAAAATCCCACGAGACCGAGTGACCAGATCCCCCAGCGAGCTAGCTGAAAGCGAGCGAAGAAATGAAGCCGATGTCGTAAAAACGATCCTAAATTTCATAACCCGGAGGGTTTTTGAAAGGACCGTGCCGACTGACCGTTCGAAAAGATCACCCAAGTTGACCGTCAGAAGGAACGCATTACGTTGCGGCTCTTGCCAATGATGAAGCGGGAAGAGGAGCAGAGATTTGTGGTTGGTGAAACTGTTCATCACCTGGACAAATTATGAAACTTAACCTTTCGGCCACGCCTCAGAGGGAAGGGTCAAAGGTGTTCTTAAGCTGGAATTCGGACGACGGAAGAGGAGATCGGTTTCGATTCGAAGAGATTCGATTGGGAGTCGAGATTCAAGATTGAATTCTCGTGATTGAGAATTTTGAAGGCAGCTCTCAGCCCGAGAAGCTGTACTTGATCGGGCCTAGTCCCGTGAAACCGTTAAGCCAAACCTTGGCTGAATAAGCTCTTAGAGAGCTGGAAAGCAACTGAGGAATTCTCCGGAATTTGTCTCGAAAGTGAACGTGCAAAACTTCACTGCCATTTACCTACTTCGGTAACCTATATAACTCTTTGGTAGTTATAAGCAAATATTTGAGCGGTCTAATTCCTCAAATCATTATTTCCAGCCATCGGACATTGAACTCGCCTTGAGTTGAACTTTACTGAACTTTTCAGTTTCCTTACGAGTATATTCACAGTAATTCTGCGATTGTTTCCAGATTGAACTTTGACTTTGATTTACGCTATCTCATCCTGAATTAGGCAGAATCTATGATTGATATTAATTAGTATATTTCTTGTAAATAATTCAGTAACCAAGAAGCTTTATATAAAATTAATATCCTGATATTGCTGTGTCTGGTGAAATCTTTTCATAACTCAGTATCACTGGGCTAAGACCCTACAGTGGCAACGTAAATTATAAAATACGTGGTATACACTTCGCTGAATGTTTAATTTCAACAACCTAACAAAAGACTAAATCATTTTGGGGAAAAGGAGAGGAAGGTTGAACTGCCCGGGTGTACTGGTGATCTTTTATTTTTTCTTTTCAGTCTTTTATGCATTCATTATTGTAAATATTATGTACTCTTGAAATGTTTTGTTCAAATTCATTACAATGATGTGCCAATGGTATGGAATAAAATTTAATTTACATTAATCAATTAACTTGCAATTAAGTTCTGAAAATATTAACATAGCGTATATCCATCGAAAACATAAAAGTGTTTGTAATTTGAAAAATCTAATACATCAGGAAGCGAATGGAAATTCATTACAAAATTCCATTTTTATAAACATGAAAGTGCGATTTAAATACAAGCTGCACTAGATGCTCGTCAGATTCCCCGATAATTTTCCCTGCCTGTTAAGTGTTAGGAAGGAGGCCCCCATATGAAGATTTTTTTAAAAATATTGCAATAGAATCAGTTGTTCCTGTAACTCAAAGTTTATTTCCAACTAACCAGTTGTAAAGCCATATGATCAGCTATTCATTTTGAAAGAGAGGAACAATGTCACGAATCTGTAAATACTACTTCTCGGCATGTTACTCTTATGGAAGGAAAGAGGGATTTACGGAGATTAGTAAAGGAATGGAAGTCAACGACTCCAGATGTTTTTGCTACAAAATGAAACTTCTAAAAAATGCAAAAATTATGGCCCTACCTCTACCAGGAACGGAGATACGGAGAATTTTCGAGAAAACTAAGAGTGACTTCATGCCCTGTCGGAGAGCTATAAATACTCGGAGGCGCTCAAACGAGTGAATGTCTTTCGAATCTACACGCAGTGCGAATTGTTCAGCTGTTAGACGTTGGACGCTATTGATAGCACTGTTTCTGTTATTATCAATGATTTACTGTCTGCTTGTGTTCCTAATTTGTACAATGACTGTTTTCCTTGCTATCTGTGCTTCGTGTTTTTTGGAATATTCTTGGAATGAAACGTCATTCTCTATTATTCTGCTTGATGGACTGTTTCGGACGAACACCCAAGGGACGATTTTTCGTAACAGAGCGAAATCATACTGCATTAATGGTTCTGAAAACTTTTATGCAGAAGTTCGTGACAAAGTTGGGCAAAATATCAGAACTCAATTTTTTTTTTTCGTTTTATAAGCTGTTTCGCTAATCTGTATGAAGTATTTAAAACTGGAATAGTTGTGTTCGCTATTTGCGAAACGGCGAAGTGGTGAGCTCAGGGCGGAGGTCGGCTGGAACTGGTAGAGGTGAAATCATCTTACGAGTAATGTTAAGGACGGTTTATCGCGCTATTTGTTGCTTTATTCAAATTCAAGTTATACGGGAGTCCACTGTAATTTAGCCTAGGATTTCTTAAAATTTTTCCAAATGCAAAGCCAGTGCAGGAGAATTTTTAAAAAAAACTTTTCCACATCACCATCTGTTCACGGAATATTTTTAGCAGTCCCAAACGCACATTGTAGGAAAATAAAATAGGCAATTGCTCATTAATTAATAATAAATGAAAGGCCTTTTGCAAAGTATATTGTGACAAAAATAGCCCCTGTGTGTAGAAACAATCCAACAAGCAGGATAGTGGAGAATGACGCTTTATTCACAAATATTCAGGAAAAACAAAAAGCACAGGTAACATGAAAAATAGTTCTTTACCGATTAGCAAAGGAAACAGACAACAGATCACTAGTAATAACAGTAACAGCACTTTCGGATTTAGCATCACAAACCGCCAGCAATAATTAATAATGACAATAACAGAACTTTCAATAGCGCTGAGTTTCAGCTTTTCTGCTCGCACTGCAGACGAAACTCCACAAAGTGATTGCCGTCGAATAACACACGATCGCCGTCGATCCGTACTGCAGCGTATTTATAGTCTTCCTGACAGGCATGACGTCACATGGAAATCTATGGAGAAATCTGGACATCGGCTGCTATGAGAGATATCGCGAAAATTCTAGCATTTTTTAGTATCATCGTTTTGTCGCAAATTTGTCTACAAGTCGTCAAAATGGAAGCCGAATTTGTCCCCAAGGTCGGAGGTCGTGGGTGACCTACCTCTATGGTGAGTAAGAACCTCTTTAAATGTCTTTTCCCAACCATAAGACCGCTATTGCCGGGAAGCGACATTTCAAGTTTGTAGCAATATTTACGTGGAAGACGACACGAAATTGTACCATCGGCTTTGTGAATTATTTTTGTTTCCTAATATTGAAAACTTGACTGACAGAAATGCGGATTGGTAATATTTTCAATATTCATGACACCACTCAGAGTCAGATTCTGCGTTTTAGGACGCAACCTGTCTAATTTTATATTTATAAAATAATGAGCGGACTTGTGTGATTGATATGAGGAAATATTTCACCCATGTTTTCAAGTGGTCGGAAGAGACGTGTCCAAGCCAGAGGATATGAATTGACACCTCCAAGATTTCGGAAACCTCACAAGGAGGAATCCAACCCATTCGGAGCATACAGTTGTCGGAGCTCCCATTTTAATATGAAAATCTCGTCACGGGAGCATTTAGGGAGGCGATCAGAAAGTGATGAAAACGAAAGAGGATTTCGACTCATTCCGTTTCACAGAAAGCTGATGAAGAAATTTATTTTCATAAAAAATAGCATGAATATTCGGGAAGATATAATAAATGTTTCTTTAAAAAAATCACAAATATATCTGCATGTTTTTGCTTATAACATAAAGGGTTTTCAAAAACATTGTACGAAACTTACAGAATACGTGACAAGATGTAAAAGAAGCCCTGATTAAAATTTAAATTAAATACTTTTAATATTAGAAGAAATATGAGTGTTTGTAGTAAATAATTTTTACTGCGCATGTACGAAACGTATCATAATTTTTCTTTCCTAATTTAAGAGCCAGATATATAGGGCAACTAATATAAAAATTCCAGTTGAATACCGTTAGTATTGAGAAAGATAACGGCGTTGCAGAAGCTGAATTGCTTCTGTTCTCTAAGGGAAACGAAATGACGAGGGCTAGTGAACAAATTTAAATTTTTTAACCCTTTTAAGTTCACTACATGTTTCATTTTGAAAATTGCTAAATTTATTTCAAAAATGAGTATTATACATATAGATGATCATAAATATGTAAGGGAAAAAATAGACTTTTTTTTATTTTCAAGAAATTTGTGGTTTCACTGTGAAACCAATGAACGGTAACTGGCTAATTTTTCTTTGAATAGTTTTTATCGAAATGAATTTAAATTATGTATTTAATTCAAAAGTCTACATGATTATTCAGGATCATAAACCTGCACGAAATTAAATACTACTGTTTGAAGATTCAAGTTTAAAAAATATCAATTTGTGAAAGAACCCTCATCATTTTGTTTCCCTTAGGAGAAAAAAAGCAATTCTCAGTTCTTGCAATGCCGATATCATTCTGAATACTAACGGGACTGAACTGGATATTTTGTATTAATTGCCCTGCATAACTGGCTTTAAGTTATGAAAGAATAATTGTGCTGTGTTTCACACATGTGCAGTAAAAAAAATTTACTACAAATGCTATATTTCCTATAATATTCAAAGAATTTAATTCAAATTTTAATGTATGGCCTCTTTTACATATTGTCAATTATTTTGTAAATTTCTGTTAATTTGGTTGAAAACTCTGCATGTTATAAACTAAGAAAATTCGGAAAAATTTGAGATTTTTTAAAAACAAACCTTTATATCTTTCCGAAAATTCATGCTATTTTTACGAAAATGCATGTAAATATTGTGGACATCAAACAAAACCATTGATGAAAGTTTCAATTCATTATCAGCTTTTTGTGAAACGAAATGAGTCGAAATTCCTTTTTGTCTTCATCACTTTCCGACCGCCCATATATGCTCTCGTGACGAGATTTTCACTTTAAAATGTGAGCTCCGACTACTGCATGTTCCCCGACTCTCCACAGCTAATTGCTATCCGTTATATTAATATAAACTCCAAATTTTTCTCATCTTACGAATTATACTTAACTTTTGGAAGTGTGCGTATTTATCGATCACTGTAAATTAAAAACTATCCAGGCGGTATAGATTCAGCAACCTTCCCCTATATCAGAAGTACTGAACCTGTGGTATTCGTATCCATAGGGGAACGCAAAAATAAAGTTGGTAATGGCGGAAACAAGAAAACATAAGTGATTAAACTGAAACAAAAGTTACAGAATGTTGTTATCCCAAGTTCATGGTAAAAGTGAAAGCTATGCATGTCTTATGTCCTTATTACGAACTGTAATTTTTAGCCATCATTATAAATCAATGCGAAATTATTACAAAATTGGTTTCATTTGTTTTGGCGTTGAGCTAATACTATTGTAAAATTGAATAAAATGTAAAATCAAAAATGATTCCTGCAAATGCTAATGTTCGAGTCGCTTGACTCATAAGCTGGCCTAAACCCTTAATCTTATTAATGAAAAAGTCTTTTTTGAAAAACCCCTGACCTACATCAATAATTCTTTCCACGGCTTCATAAAATTGTTTCTTGTAAACTCATTTTCTTCCGAGAAATTTTATAGGGTCATTCAAACTAGATTACTTTTTAGTTCATAACAAAACGCCCTGTTTTAGACAAGTGAAACGAAAAAATTTCGAGAAAATAGAAGCTAAAATAAATTGTTTCGTATATAAATACTTAACTACAGTAGTGGTCAAAATTAAGGACAAGGGAAAAATCACCATATCGTGGCTACAGTTGGCCGGAAAATTATGCAGATTTTATGACTGGAAACCAAAGATAAGTGAAGCATTTTTTATTAGTTTTTTTGGAAATATATGGGACATTCACATTCATAAATTGTATTTTGGATTTAGACAGTCATGTGATATGGACAAAATTATAAGAACAACTGTATTTGTGTGTTCTAAAAAGAAAAATTTTCATGTTTTTGTTCTGCACACGGCACTCCCAGTTGATTTAAATGCTATTGGGAACGTCGCATTCTATTTTTTCAGTCATGCCGCTAAGTACTAAAATTTCGGAGTTTGAGAAAGGGAAAGTGGTTGCTTTTAAAAGTTCAGGACTTACTGCACGTCAAATTGCGACAAAGCTGAATAGATCAAGAACGGTCATTTATAATTTTCTTAAAAATCTCTGCAAATATGGACAGCAAAGACATACTGGTAGGCCATCTTCTGTTTCTTTGCATGAGAAAAGAATGATCACAAGACGAGATTGCTCCAAAAAATAAACAACGATAGAAATTAAACGTGAATTAAACTTACAACTAAAATAAGCTCGAACTGTTCGACGTGTTTTACAAAAAGAAAAAAAGTTTCGTTATGGAAAACTTATGTCACTACCGTTCTTACAAAGTGCATAAGAGACTGAGGGTGGAGTTTGCTAAAAAATGCATTACTATGGGGGGAAAAGTTGGATGATGTTATCTTTTCCGATGGGAAAAAGTTTAATTTGAATGGACCAGATGATTTTCGATTTCTGGTATGATCTCTGTAAAGAAAAAGAAATTTTCTCAAAGCGTATATTTGAGGTGGCTCAGTAATGGTCTGGGGAGGTTTCGCTACTGAGGGAACTTCTCCAATAGTTTTTGTGCAGGGCAGAATGAATTTTGAGAGTTATGTTGATATATTAGCCTATACTCTTTTACCAGAAGCACCGTTAATTATAAGTGGAGACTATTTGTTCTAGGCGGACAATGCCTCAGTACATGTTTCTCAAACTTCGAAATCATGGTTTGATGCTAATTTCGTGACTTGACTGGCCGGCCAGAGGTCCCGATCTAAATACTATGAAAAGTCTGTGGCGTATTCTGGCACACGAAGTATACAAAAATGGTATTGAATATCAAAACCAGCAAGAACTCATGTCATCCATCGATCCAAGCCTGGATAAAAAATTCCAAGAACGTTCTGAAGGAACTGTCAAACTCCATGACGTCAAGACTGATAAAAGTGATTGCGCAGAAGGAGGAAATTATTATTTTTAGTGTGTTTCAGGGCAAAACATTCATTGTCCTTATAATTTTGTCCAGTTTTTACAATGACATTTTTTAAAATTATGGCAAAATATTCATATTTTGCATTTTCCAGTGTTTTGCATTCTACAATGATTTCTAGCATGAAAAAGCATTTTATGTATACCTTTCATTTTATTTACTTCAGAAATAAATTTTTTCAGCGCAATTTTCAGTTGTCCTTATAATTCGGACCACCCCTGTGTCGCTGTTGTTCGTCTTTAAAGCCTGAAAATGGGTCAATCTTAATTGTTACATGAAACATTTTAGTTTAATGGATAACAGAATAAAGATTTATTTTCATTCAAATGAAATGGCAATTTTTATTTGAACACGCAGAAAACTATCAAATCTTTTTTCACTGCATGTTTGCTTTTTCGAAGGAACTTCCTACTGTACTTTCCTGATTTACAAACATGCCATAACGTTTCTGCATTGTTTTTTCACTTTAAATGCAGAAAATAGTACTTTCAGCTGTCGTCGATCACGTTATGGTTAATTTAAACAAAGAGACACATTTGCCATTCATGAAAAAAGCTACTTTTTCCTTAAAGAGGTTCTTCAAAAGCTGTTGGAGTTGTCAGAAATCCGCAGATAATCCTAAAAAGTTTTAAATTTACAAATCGTAACCATGAAAATGAAGATTTTGATAGGCTGTTTGTCTCTTCTGGGAATCTTTGAAATGTGTTTTTCAGAAGAAGGAGGAGCTGGCGTTTTAGATTGTCTTAACGAAGAAATTTGCCAAGCAGAATGTAAGTAGTAGTGTGATTTAGTATCTATACGTAAATAAGAAAAATAAATTTATTTTTGAAAATCCATTGCTTATAAAAGAGGTTCCCAACCAGTGATACGCGTACCCCTGGGGTACGCGAAGGAATATTTGAGGGTACGCGAAATCAAACTTGGTAATGGCGGAAACAAGAAAGCATAATTTTTTGTCCCAAGTTGATACTTGCTAATAGTTGATTATTACTGAGCGTAATTTTTAGCTATCCTTATAAGAATGCGAAATTAATATCATACTGGTTTCGTTTGTTTAGGCGTTGAACTAATACTATCGTAAAAATGCAATAAACTGTAAAATAAGGAATAAGTCCAGAAAATATTATGAATTCGAGTCATGTGACTCTTAAGCTTACCTAAGCCCTTAACATTATTGATAAAAAATTTTTTGCATAGACGGATGATTGGTGGTGGGATGAGGGGGAATTATTTGACAATAGGGGTCAGGCGAAAATATAAAAATTAATCAAGGGGTACGCGGGGGAATAAAAGTTGGGAACTCCTGGCGTATAAGGAAGTAAACTCCTAATGTTTTAACGGTGCACCATTTATACTATCAATTTGTTCGCAAAAAAAAAAAAAAAACAGCGAGGGAACTGGCGGCGAGGGGGTAGTCCAACCTATTTTTTAAGAGAAAAATTAAATTCTCATTTCATTTTAGCTGCCTAAAATTCGAAATTATAAAAAAACATCAGTGTTCGGGAAAAGTAGCTAATTTTTAAACTAAATTTTGTCGTTAACCGCTTTCCCCTATTCTCCCGGGTCTTTTAGATGTCTATAAGTTTTTTTGCCCTCTCACTTTTTCCACCCATTCACCGCCGCTGAGCGAGAGTGGTCCCCCCTCGACTTTCTCCTATACTTGCGAGAAAGTACAATACCGTAAAACTTGGATTAACCCTCACCGTCCGGACCGGGGCCGTGGCGGATAACCAAACAGACGGATTATAGAAATCTCTTTATACAAATGTACAATTACGTGATTTCACTGCCTGGGACGTAAACAAAAATAAAATCCTTTAAAATGAATAATACATTACATACTGTATTAAATTTTACAAAATGATCAAAATAACTTCAATATAAGAATAGTAATGTACAGAAATGTATTGTAATACTATAAGCCTGGGTTACTTTAACTACATTTTTCACTACGTCTTTTTTGAGACGCTGATGTATAACAGAAACTGATAGTTAAACAAGTTTAAACGAAAGCATAATTGACTAATTATTGGGCGGAGTTGGTACAGGTTTATTTCATGACTCGAATCAATTAATACAATAATTTTTCCTTTTTTAAAAAATTGTATTTTTTCACATTTAACATTGTTTTTTCATTAATAATGGCTCAAAAATTTATCCTAATTACGGTTACTCGATAAATGGTTGCTTCCATCTGACAATGGAACTAAATTTGAACTTATTAGTTGTCAAGTGCGTAGGGTTGGGAATGTGTGTTGGATGAATGCATGTGATTGTGCAAGTAACGAATGAGAAATTTAAGGGGAATGAATGTAACAATAATTCATTCAATGCAGCTTAACAAAATTACCTGTCAGGTACAACAAGCATGCAGGTTTAAAACAAATTTTTTAGCAAGATCTAAAGGAAATTTTGGCCCTAGAGTCCGTACGCTCCATAAAACTCTATCATTGGTGTATCTGTGTAAAGTAGTTTGTCAGCGTGTGAATTAATTACGTTTTTCTATTTTGAAAATACCTTGGCCAGTATCAGACTGCACTGTTACGGTACCGTTATATTGGATGTGGTCGTTATAGTGGGGATGACTCACAAACGAGTCAAGAGAAATAAGTTATGACATTAGTACAATTATTTTATACTGTTATAATTCCCAACTTTTTTTATACTGTCTTGTATAGGCGGCTGGTGCACCAAAAAAGTGGGGGGTCAAAAGATATGCGA
>BGPR01000343.1:639907-729249 GCA_013235015.1 Araneus ventricosus | reverse complement strand
GAGTACTTCGTTCCGGTGTATTGCTCAGGAACCGGTTAATCGAACGCTATGAAAAGTACGCCTTGTTTAGATGCAAGTAATGACCGGATAATCGAAGAACGTGACGTGGAATACGGCATGTTGGGATGAACGTAGGTACCGGTTGACTAATTGTTATTGCGATGCGTTTGGCATGTTGTGTAAGGGTTATGCAAAGACAGGAAACGCGGTTAATCGAACGCCTTGTTTACATGCAATTCATGACCGGATAATCGAATGTGACGATGAGTCCGGCATGATGGGATGAAAGTAAGGACCGGTTAATCGATTGTTACGATACGTTTGGCATGTTGTGTAGGGTTAATAAAGACAGAACCGGTTTATCGAACGCTATGAAATGTATGCCTTGTTTACATGCTATTCATGACCGGATAACCGAATGTGACGATAAGGTCAGCAGGTTAGGATAGAGCACATAACCTATTAGTCGGTATTAGAATTCGTTTGGCATATTGTAAGGAGTTATAAAGACAAGGAACCAGTTTTATCTAATTCTATAAAAGTAATACGCCTTGTTTATATGCAATTAATGACCGGATAATCCAATGTGACGATGAGTCCGGCAGGTTTGGATGAATGTAGGGACCGGTTAATCGATTTTTACGATACTTTTGCCATGTTGTGTAAGTGTTAATAAAGACAGGAACCGGTTAATCTAACGTTAGGAAAAGTATGCCTTGTTTAGATTCATTTAATGGCCCGATAATCGAATGTGACGATTAGTCCGGCAAGTTGGTATGTGTGTGAATGTAGGAAGAAATGCTGCATATCTACGGCTATTCGAATTATGTTCATCAGCAACGGCTTTGTACTACGAACATCTTCTCACCGGCTTGTGCGATAGCATCTGGTGTTGATGAGGGGTTATGAGGTTTATGAAAGGTTGATGAGGGTTTTAAAGGTAAGGGGTTAATGTTTTTCATCTGGCTCAGTTGATTTTTGAACAATGTCTAAATAGTGCTTTGCTTTTTCTATAAATAGCTAATGTTATGTCACAGCCACTGAAAGCATGGAGAAGTAGTATGGTTTGGGCAAAAGAAAGTTCTTTCTTAAGCTTTCTTGTAAAAAAATTTAGCTTCGACTTTTTCCTTGCCAGGCTTGCTTCATAAAATAAATGTTACTTTCTGGTGGTGCCAAATCAATCAGTAGCACGACTAGGTCTACGTCTTTCCCTTGGAATGAGAAGTTGTTTTCTCTAACCCAGATCTCACAATATAGTATCAGCATCGCCTGTAGCAACTCTCGTTTTAATTCCTTTAGCAACCATTTTCTGTGTTAGCAATTGAACATGCCTGCTCTTATTTCTTCAGTGGCGAGAAAATGTTCATGTCGAACTGTGACAGACTGGTTGCGAGCTTTTAAGTTAAACCAAGCATAGATATATGAACTTAGATTATACTGTCTCAATACACTCATTCGAAGCGTCAACAGAACCAAAAAATTGAGTAGAAGGTATCTTGTAGGTGAGGAACCGGCGTGAGGGATGTAAGAGAGCACGACTATTCATCAAATGGGTTTGTCGTAGCCATCGCGGAATAAGGGAAGTACAGATGCCGCAGATGCTAGATTTAGGAGCTCCATGGAGACAAAGCATTACTACATTTATGGCAGTTTTTAAAGCAAAATATAATTGGGGGCGCAAAAATAATACCAAGCCCAGAGGAGTATTTGCGTGTAATAAGCAAATGATGATTGGTGTAAAAAAATGCGATTCCCGGTGCGCCATTTACCCATGCTGCGCCACTGTCCATGTTGACAAAACTTTAATATGTTTTAGTCACTTTTTAAAGTCAAATACGATAAGGAGTAAACAAATACCATCTCCAGGGGGCCGTTTACGCAATTTAAGCCTTTTATGATGAAAGGGGGAGGAGAAAAAATCATAGTATGACTCGAGCGCCACTTACCTTCGGAACGCCACTGTCAGTATGTTAAGTTATTAAAGGTTAACCGAGTCCCGTTCCTACCTAAGGGAAAGTGCCTAGGGAGATAAAAAAAAAAAGGAATGATGCCCCCGGTCGGTCACACAGACATCAAAAGGAAGAGAATGGGGAGGAGGTATAAAAAGCACGATATGAAGTTATCTCAATAGCAATGATGGGGATGGAATCCCAAGGGTTGACAGACTCGTGTGAAGTGGTTCAAAGTACGGAGACAAAAAGAAGAGGTTTGTGTAGCTTCTGGACGAGGGGCCAGACACACAGGAAGGGGTAAAAGAAAATCAACGAAAAATGTTGCAGTGATAAACTGCATGAGAAACTGTTATGAGTACTTAGACTTGAAGATATTTCTAACCCGAGCAACGCCGTAGCTAGGTACAAATAAATTAACAGAATTATTTTCACGTAACATAGCTGTGTTTCGTATATTCAACTACAGTTAACGTATAAAAGTTACAATAAAATGTTCCAACCTTTTATTGAGTAAGGAAAAATGTTGCACAACAATGTTGGGAATCTGCGTGACCGTCTCTTTAGAACTCTCTCTTTAGAAAACCGTCTCTTTAGAACTCTTAAGTTTTTTCTTGGCACAGACAACATTTATTTTTTTTTCTTTTTTTACTGAAATATAAACTCCTTCTGAATGTTTTATAAAACATCGAAGGGAAAAATCTTTAAAGGGAGACAAATAACTGAGATGTGGAAACTGTTTAAACAATATCAATAATGTGAAAACCTCCCGGAATGCTCTGGGGTGACAAAACAGGTCTCCTCTGAGATATGTCCCAGTAATTGTCCATTACCTAACCGGGGCGAACGACTAATGAACCGTGTCGTCTGTTAGCCATGCGACGGATTAACCCCGTGGGATGTGACACATTTCTTACGACCACCAATCCCCTCCAGATAATTTAAACATCCCTTCTTCGAGGAGAACACTTTTCCAGAAGTTTCGTCAGGAACTAAGATAGCTCAAGTTTTTATACAGGGAAACTTCTATAAGGATTTGGAAGTAGTAGGTAGTTGAAACTTCTTGTGATTAAATAGTGCGCTTAAGAGCACCATAAAGCAGGGAGGCGGCCTAGTGGTAAGGTCTCGGCCTTAGGACCGGAGAATTCCAGGCTCAAAACCCGATTCCACTGAAGATACGTCCTGTGTCGGGCCCATTACACGCTAAATCATACGTAGGAGCCAAACGTCCTCCCGTTGATGTGTTGCGGAAGCTTAGAGAGGAGGGCGCCAGCTCGGCAATCGTCCTCGTCATCTGACCACTGTTCAAAATTACGAGATCCGTCCCAAAATAGCCCTTGTGTTGCTTCAAAACGGGACTTTAATACAACTAAACTAAACCCTAAATCAAGATGGGAATTACATCTCACTTTATTAAGACGATTGAGATTAAGAAGATCTTTCACTTCAACATGACAAAAATATCGGCTGTTGTAGAGTCACAGACAACAGTTACAGATGTAGTTCATATGATGCACAACAGAGTTACAAATACTGTTATCATGACACTAACGAAGTCGGTTCTAGTGAAGTTGGTTCTAGTGTTGACGTATGTCATGCGAACATTTATGTTTTTTAATTTGTAAAGTTCGTTGAAATGCAGTTGTGTTTATAAACTACCAAAAGCACAAGGGGTGCATGTTGTTACACATTAATGCACAACATGCAACACATTAATATTACAAGTGGTGAAAGCAAGCACTGTAGCTACTTAATTTTGAAAAAAAAAATTGTGAAAATATCTCATTACATACTTTTTTTAGGTAACTAATGCATATTAAATTTGAAGTGAATTAAAAACAAACTATAGAATGACGACGTAAATTAGATTTGAAATGAATTGAAAACAAGAAATCTGTAAAGGGCCGACACTGGAAGGTTCTATCTTTTGTTGAGGGCAAAAACGAAAATATTTTGTCTACGAGGTCATTGTCGATTCCAATTTTAACCCATTAAGTGGTTTGTTCTATCTAATTAGATGATACCTTCTATTTTGGAAATGCGGTGCTATTTTATTTCATTTGACAACCTAAAGGACAATTTAAATGTTTATGGATTCCGCATAATTTTTGTATCGAATTATAACGTCTGTGAATGACTTTTTTTCAGTTTATAAGTTTAAAATTGTAGTAATTCGATGCCCTGAAATTTTCCGGGCATACTACTTAAGGGGTTAAAGCAATAGTATGTTTGCATATGACAAGAAATCTATTAAACAAATTTTAACTCAAATGTGTTCAAACTATAAACAAGGATATATAATTGCATATCTGTCACTAAACAGTTCAGGAGTCACTAAACAAGAGTAAAAATTATTAAAGTTACAAGATTACGCTTGAAAAGTTAACTTTTACGAAATAGTTTAATCGAACGTTATTTATTTTACGTTTAGAAGGGAAGTTTTAGGTAGATTCCTTATAGGAACTCTACCTATTGCAATGGTTCTCATGACACACGACTTCCGGAAAATTTCTGCAGATCTTCACCGGTCATGATCCTTAAAACCCAAAACCACCCTTCGTTGGAAAGTTTATATATATATATATATATATATATATATATATACAGAGAGAGAGAGACTTTACGAAGGGTGGTTTTGGGTTTAAAGCACAAGTTTGAGTTAGCAGAAAAAAGCACAAATTAATATCATGAGCGTGCTTCTCTTCCTGACGGGCGGCTCGCTATGATATTTTTCAATTTTTTTCGGTTTTTATCTATTTTTTGACATTGTGCCTTGATTGTTTTTGAGTTTTTGTCTTGTGTTTCTATGTTTGTTTCATATATATAACGCTATTATATATATATAACGCTATTATATATATATAACGCTATTGTATATATATAACGCTATTATATATATATAACGCTTTTTCCCATGTTATCTTGTGAACACTATAACTGGAGTAATTTTGATCTAAATTTAACCAGCGTGGGATATGTTGTAAGGATAGTGAAAATCTAGGTCGAGTTCGTAGATGGGTTATCCAGCTAAAAGGGGGTGGAAATGGTGGGGGGTGGAAATTTTCATTTTCCCATAATTCCCTTACGATTGAAGATAGAAAGAAAACGCTACTAAATAAGCCCATTTTAGTAGTATTTAAGTGCTTCATGTCATGTGATTTTACCATATGACAAAGCAATGTTCGCACAATTATATTGTAACCTAGATTAATTAAATTAATTTTTAACTCTAGAGTCTTTCTTTATTCGTGTCAAGAGTCAATTTCTTGTTACTGTTTCAGATAGGCTGGCTTAATGTTATCTAGGAGATATTTGCACTGCTGAGATGTTTGTTTCTTTATGACTCCTACCTGTTGAATGATTATGTGTTGAGATATAAAAAAAATGATCAATGTACTGACCGAAAAATCTATCAAAACCTTTTGGAATGAAAAATGAAATGATAAAACCTTGATATAGTAAAAAATTAAATGTCATGAAAACCGAATCACAGAGTAAATATTGCAATGTGTAGAAACAATAAAGTCATTGGCTATGTCTGTATTGATCAATATGTAATATTTCATTACTTTTGTAGCATTAACGTAAAGGAATCTACTTTTGCCTTCAAGCTTGCCGAACAAGGTTTTTTTTTTATTATTTTACTGGCTTTTTATTTTATTTGCTGGCCACTCTAGCCTCATGAAGTAATTAAAATTAATTAAAAAATATTTACAACGACGTAACGTAATTTTTAATGAATAAATAAATCCTTTTGAAATTCCATATTTAACTGAATGCCAATGGAAAAATTAGTATGCAACACCAAATCCAATTTAACAAATGTTTTTGAATAAACAAAATGCAAGATATTTTGCAAAGGTGCAATTAACGTTTATAATATAAATAAAAAATTTTAGTTTGAAGAAGCTTCTTAACTTACACATTATAAATGATTTAATGAAATCGCTTGTAAGAGGATAATTAACTCATATAATAAAAGTATAAATAAATCATTCTCTCTCTTAAAATCCCTCTTTAAATAATTAACTAAATATTAAAATGATTACAAAAGTAGTTTAAACAGACTTCTCATCGTGCAACAACTGACTTTCCAGATGACTGCACTTAAGCCTATTAGGCTTCATTAGCTCTCAGTCAAGACTCAACAGTTCCCTCGCACAGCTCGCGTCCACTCATCGAATATATCAGAAACGAAATTTATCGAGATCTCGCTTCTAAAAATCGAAGGATCCTTGGAAAGGGCAGCCCAGAGAATGTTATTGCCAAGCAAATAATAGAAATATAAATTGAAAGGTAAAAAAAGAAAAAGTATAATTTAGAAATAGAAGATTTAGACAAAAAACATTAACAATACACCTTTTTGCATGCTCAACGCAACAGCATTAAATGATTGCATCAACAAAAATTACAACGATTAATATTTAAAACACAAAATATAATTTAGAATGTAAAAGAAATTATTCAGAATAGAAGGAATGAATCAGAACCCGAATGACGAACTTTCTCGAAGACTCCCGTCACAGGAGTTCTAACATGGACAAAATTTTTTGTCAAGGGTAAGATTATGAATCAAAAGGATACCCTTTGTGGCCTGAATTCTGTCCAACCGCAAAACGAGAAACATTTTGAAAAATCAAGAGGCAAACATCCTAAATGTTAGATAGCAAAAATTGCATCTACATCATTTTCCGGTTTTATCAGTATTTTTAAATATTTAAATCTTCGCCACCAAAGTTTCTTTGATCTCGTGTGGCATATCTGGCAAATTTGAAATTTAAATGGTAATTTTTAGCTGTTTTATTAAAAACCTAAATATTTCTCTCCTACTTTGTAATCGATTTAAATATTAATTGTCTTAACTTTTGATGTCTTTTCCATTAATGTTTCAACTTTATTAACTTATAAATCAAAATTTTTCAACGGGACTATTTACTCGCCATCTTGTTTCGCGTATGAATTTTTGCGGGCTTTGGCGTCTCTCACTGGAAGCGTTTTCTTTTGTGTATTTTAAATTCTTTTGTGCTTGACTAAACGAGTGGTTGGTGTTTTTTGCAGCTGCGGGCCCCAGGGCCGTTGGGCCTCTGGGGGCTTGCCCCTGAGTTATTTTTTCCGTTAATAATTTTTCATTCAATCTTTTGGATCTGAAGCTGAAGTATATTTTTTACGTTGGTTTTCCTTTAAGGAAACAGTATGCGAAACAACTGTGATGGAACGTTTAACATGTACTGAAGATGTGTTCTACAGGGCAATTCCAGAACAATCTGTGAATTAAATGCTGTTCATAAAAGAAAGCAGTGATTGCTTCCTTATTTTAAAAACTCTGCTACTTGGTGGCATGAACACTTTTCTCATCAGTGATCCTGATTAATGAGTGCGTATTACCTGTTTCAAAGTCTGCAATTTGTGTTATACCTTCAGCATTTCTCTCGTACATCGTAATATTGTGTGCTGCAAATTAATATAAATTAGTGCTTCAAGATTCTGTTTTACGCTATAAGTTCTGCTGTGTGTGTTTTTCCATCTTCAGCATTTCCAATTTTTTTGAATGAGTGGTAAACGTCTAAAGTGACTGATGCAAAAATGAAAGTGTACAAGTAATATGCTTCAAGTGTAATTCTAGGTTGAATACAAATCAATATAATTTCATTTAAAAAGTGTGTTCATTAATTCAAGACGTTTTGTTATGTGGTCCAAAATAGTCATCAATATATTTTGTTTCGAATTTAGGTTGTTTTTACTTAGTGTACTAAGTTGCAATTATCGGGCCTGCAGAGCTTATATATCTATGTGTAGCTACAATTTTTATTTTGGTTAATATATATTCGATCCTGTGCATCATTTTTATATATGTCTAATTTTGTGGCAGTAAAAAATTCAATATTAAAAATTGTTGAATAAAAAGATATTTAAATTTAAAAACTTTGTTTTTCTTTAATTGTTTTATCGCAATGTACTAACTGTGTTTTCAGCAATTTAATTTAGCGTCCAAGTTTTTCAGGTCTGCAAAGGTAGGTGATTTATATGAGTGCAGCTATAATTGCATATTATTATGTTTTATATTTCAGCACCCAGTATTGATTTAATAATTGTTAAAAATTAAACGAATTTTATCAATAGGGCACCTATCTAGCATTAACGTTTTTTAATTAACATCCCAGCGTCCAATTCTAAATAAAATCCAAAAGAAACTAGAGTTTGTAAAATGATTTACCCTCTCTGCCGAAATTATGATGAAAACAGAGGACTTTGACTGATTAATTTATAGTTAATATCTTTGTTAAATTTTGTTAATTATAACTGTTATTTGCAAGCATATTTTGTAAGCAATTTATTTTCTGAAAACAACGATGAGAAGGATGGATGCTGACCAGCTGGACATCCAGGCAGGATACGAGAAAAGAGTGACAACAATGAGTGATCGCAGTTCAGGAATTGAATTTTCAATAATAGGATCACATTTGAGATAATTGTGAAAGATAAAAAAAATGAAATAAAACTTGATAAATATTGAATAAAAGGTAAATAAAGTTTATTATATACAAATTTTCACTTTTAATTTCAGTTATTAAGATAAAGTTCTCTACTTTCTTCACAGAAACATGCAAATTAAGCCTTATAGCAGAGTAAGAAATAATTTATGTCTCAATAAGCGATGTGCAGTTAAAATGATAAATGATGACAAATTTGAATAGTTAATTATTAATGTTATTAGCTTAATAATTATTAGTTTTTGTTTGCAACATATGGATTTTTTGTCATTTGATTGAATCATTTTACTCTTCCGATCAGACTGCATGTAATCTTCTCGTCATGATTACGAGAGGTGACGTGATCTGGCTGGGGTCACATGTCTACCTATTGCTGTCAGCAATTACCTCGGTGTAAACACAACTAAAGGGCTTTCTTGGAAGCATATTAACTGGCATTGTGCTTAATATGCTGCCCCCTGCTTTGTTCTGATAACTTCTCTTCCAACGATGGGTCGTATTGGCATAGGTACATGCGACTGACTGTCTTAATGCATGCTATTTCATAATTTATTCAGTATCTGGACAAGCGTGGTCACCCAACTTGTTTTGGTTTCCGGAATTGAAGAGCTTTGGAATGCCAGACGCGAACAATAATTGTCGCATATGCAGATGTTGTCCCCTGTAAATGACCCCTGAATTGCACGGGTGAACTTATTAATATCGGCTGAAGGTCCGAATGGCGTCTTATTTCAAGACTATGTCCGAGAGCCAAAAATTACATACCAAACAAAAATGAATGTTGAGAGTGATGTCTTCTATGCAGGGGTGGCCTCTTTGAAAAGTTTTACTGTGTTTGAAAGCGAATTTTAGAAAGTTCTTTTCATAATGACATCTATAACAATCGAAACAGTTCTGGTAGTTAAACAATTATTTGCCTTTGTAACTGACAGAAGCAGGTTGATCGACTTGGCTAAATTATTATTAGTAGTATGGTGGAGCATACCGAAAGAGCAATTAGCGTTTCAGCTCAATTAAGCTAAAGTAACCAGACGTACTTATTAGCTGTGAGAACCCCAAGTTTCTATTTTTAATATATGTTGCATATTTTCAAATAATAGAAAAACAAAAATTAAGTTAAAAAGAAAAAATATATAAAAGAAATAGAAAAAGTAAACACACACACACAATAATAATAATGATAACAATACACTTTTATGCGTGCTCAACGCAGCAGCATCAAGTGATTTCATCATCAAAATTTTCCTAAAATTAATCAACAAAAAACTATAGTATTAAACAACAGAAATTCTCAAATAATTAAAACACATAAAAGAAAAATTAGAAAGTAAGAAATATAATCAAAATGGAAGAAAAATGGAAAAGAACCAGAATGGCTATCCTTTTTACGGAGACCACACGCCATTGTAGTTCTAAACTGGACAAATTTTCTGTAGAAAGGAATGACCATAGTCAAAATTTATTCCTTTCTGTGGCCTGAATCTGTCCAACAACTGATTTCACAACATATTCTCACTTGTATATGACGCATATGAATGAATCGACCCTTAGAAATCAACATTTAAAGTGACAACAAAATGAATTATTTATGATTCAGTATTACTTTGTGCGTACTTTTTTGAAATTTTTTAATAATTAACTATAGTATAATTTATGAATTTTTTATTTTTCAGTTTTCTATATTTATTTATTTTTATGATCTTTTCCAAGATCTCGGCTCTCTCCCTGACCAACTAGAGCCCCGAGCTGGGCGTTCTTATTTAAAAACGTCTAAATTGAAGTACAGAAATCTAGTCACTTTAGTTTAACCATTTCAACATGATTTGCACGAGAGTACAACTCAAGTGTTCTACTGAGTTCACTAGTGGATACTTGCGGCTGCCACTTAGTTCCATCTGAAGCTGCTTCAATGGATCGTTGGCTGTGCTTAAGGGAGAGTCAATCGCAATTCACGACGTCCCGGAAGTTCGCAGATGTTGTGTCAAGATTTAACGAGAGACCGTCTTTATTCTCGGATTTAATAGAGTGACAATAAATCAGAAGCTATTCATCAGCACTCATAGCTTGATGGTCTGAAATCAAGGACAGTATGAGTTTGTCACATACAAATGGTATCGATCACCCAAAACTTGATCGCAGCTGTGTTGATTTGATTTCATCGTGAGATGCAACCTTGTCAAATCCATCAAGAAATGTATTAGGAAGGTAGCGATTGCTTCCGTTGGCTACTGCATTGTCATATTTCAGTTAGGTTAAAGATATTTGTACTACTACTCTGAAAATTGAATTTCAAAATTTCATCTTTACAAACATGTAACAAGTGAAGTAAAATATAGGGGTATAATAAATCAGTGAAGCTTTTTCTCTTCCACATTTGCACTCAAATAACAATACGCTGGATATATTACAATAATAAAGCTTCTTGGAACGAAATCCATTCATGTTCACATGATAAAAGTAAATTTCAGCGTCGATTAAAATTTGGGAACCATTAAAAATTGTGTTACTGCTGCTAGCAATATGAACAATAATTATTTTGCTATAAAATGAATTTATAATTTTTGTTTTATAATTTTTTTGATAATAAATCTCTAGTACTTGCATTAAAATGTTTGCTGAATTTTTATGAATTCTTCAGCTCTGTTTAATTTATTTAATATATATTTTTTGTTTTTATAAACTCTATTCTGTTGGTCTACATTAATCTGATCTAAATCATATTGACATTTTTGAATTTTCAATCAGTTAATTTCACTTTAAATAATTACTTACTTCTTAATTTTATAAACTAGTCAATAAATGTGTGCACCAGAGTGTTGGATGCTGAATGCCAGTCTTCGGTGCAGCGATGCCAGTCTTTGGTGCAACGATGTCAGTCTTCGGTGCAGCGATGCCTTAAGGCGTGCATGCATTTGCGAGCCGAACGGTTCGCGAGCTGTTCGAAGAATTATTTTCACGATGGATCGACCTCGAACCATGGGGAAGGAGCAAATCCACTTCGAATAGTCATCGTTACTTAGTCATCGTTTGGAGGGGGGTAGGTCTTTGGAATACGCCTTGGTTTGTAGATTTCACCTTGTTGGTTCGAAGGAGGTTCGCGGAGAACGACGGACTACAGTCGAACATGTTCGAAAATGAACTTTGATTCCCTTCGCATTCTCCAAAAGATTTTCTTTGCCACGAGAGGCCCGCGTCGAAGTAAATACTCCGTCCACACCTGCGAACCAGCTACTCCTGAGCTATTCGGCTCGCAAGTGTCTAAGCTCCTTTATATAAATGAGACAAAAGGTGGAGTAACGGCTCGCAAATGTTCAATCTGTCATCCTACTTTAAGGAAAACAGCTGTGAAAGAATGAACCACAATTTTCATCAGCAGGAAACATTTTTGTCAGATATAAATCTTCTTTTCGAAAAAATAAAATTATTCGTCTTCAACTGAGCTTTTGCATGGAGGGAGTCAAATTGAACATTTGTAAGCAATGATTACGTCCAGTATCCTATCCCACGCAACGCGTCGCTGCGGGAACTACCGAAAAAAATGGTGACTCTGAAGATTTGAGTCTATAAATTCTTCCTACACAGTGCATAGGAAGACAACTACGTGTCTATAGTTTAAACAATAAGCTATACGAATACATTCTGGTTTCGTGACAGCCCAGTTTCAAATAGATTCGTTCTGTGCAAACAGCATGTTTCTATCTTTAGTTGTTTGCGAATTATTCATTTCGTAAAGTTGCTTTGCACTTTTGAATCACCTTGCGAGTTTATCACACCAGAAAATAACGAATTAATGAAAACAGTTTTTAAAAAGAAACTTTTACAAGTGAACTAGAGTGAATCTTTTTATAATAATGATTGACCACTTTTTGTTTTTAATTTATAATTCATTATCTCAACTAATAATAAAGGAGAGTGTGTTTGTGTGTTGACGCTCTATAGGACAGACCGCTGGACTTTTAGTTAGGAAATTTAGCACGAACATTCTTTGGAGGGTGGGAATGTACACCTCGAGGCCGTTTTTTGAAATTTCAATTAATTAAAAATTATTTAAAATTTTGGAGTTTTTCCTTAATAATTTCCGAAAATATTACAGCACAAAAATAATTTCTACGCCATCTGAAAGTGCAAACAATTTCCTTTTCAATGATATCAATTAAGTTGCCGTAAAAGTTTTTCTCTAAATTTAATCACGTATTAAAAATATATTTTGGCATAATTTACAATACTTTTCTTTGTTGCAACGCAATTTAAACCTTTTTCATTCTTTAAACAAATATTTAATTGCGTGTTTCTCTTTCATTGTTAAAAGCTAAGGTAAAATCTTGATAAATTTTATTTTATTTTATCAAATTTTTGTGGAATCTGCAAACCAAGCTCTCTGTGAAATTAAATGAAGAAATATATTCAGTAAGCTGAATGATTACGGCTGCTATGTTTTCATTCTTTTTTCGGCATGTTTTAATTCAACAAACATGTCGCTGGCCGTAAAATGTGTTGTACCATTTTAATAACGAAATCAAATGCATAATTTGCAAGAGGAATAAGAAAGTGAAGATGGCGCTGACAACTTGCAATTAGATGTTACATGACATGGTCAGTTATTTCACTCCAATAGGGACATTTATGTAGACGATGAACAGAACAGGTGCAAGGCCGATAAAAGTATATGGGTTAAATATCTACTAGGATCTACTTACGTTGATAAGGGAGGCATGAATATAAAATGCTGCAAGATTCAATTGAAATCATATTCCCGGCGAATAAGCTTTTCGCCGAAGGCGGCAAGTTATAAATATTGCGGATTTTTGAAATAATTTTTATTGAAATTCACAACCAGGTGGCGCCACTCGTATAGTTTCAAAGTTTAAATAACTGATAAGTAAATTTCGAAACTATTAAAATAATGCACTGTAATCCAAAATATGCAAGTCTGCAAACTTTTGAAAGTCTAGCACATCAGAAAGTCAGCGAAAACTCGATTGCAAAATTCTATCTTTACAAACTTTAAGCAAGTCAAGTTAGATGAAGGTGAGCAAAAATGCCAAGCATTTAAGAAGATCATCATGATATTTATTCTTATGCGGAGCATTAAGAAGATCATGAGATTTATTCTTAGCAACTGGCGGGACTGCGAAAGCCCCGGCGGCTTTCGGATGACGGAACAGCGAAGGGCGACGTCAATCAGCAGACGGGAGGGGATCTCTCACCTTTAGCGCCCTCTCCCGGAATGGTCGGACCCACGCGCCCTCTCGCGCCCCTCAGATCGTTTGCGGAACATTTGAGGGATGGACAGGAATCGTCTGCCGACGCGGCTTCTGGCGGCATTACGGAAATCGCGCTCCGCCGTGTGGTTTTGTTTAGTTAAAGGGAGGATCGAACGCTTTCTGGAAAATCGTTTGCACGGTTGAGCAATCGTTTACATTTCGCTTTGTTTTTGCCTGCTGGACGCAAAAGATAACTGGGATTAAAAGAAAGGTAAGAGAGTTTTGTTTGTTCATTTTCTTAAAGTCGTTTGCTACCTGTAAGATTTTCATAAGTATGAACGTAGACCGATGAGTTTGTCCTGGCGAAAGGATTTTTCGGCTTTCTTGTTACTCAGAATCATACAATACAAAATCTTCAAATAATTTTAAAGATTGAAGTTTGTATCATCTGATAGGCTAACATAAAGCAGCTCTTCAAAAATTTGCTGTGAATTGAAGGTTTGTAAACTCCTCACTTTCATAATTATCACATGTAGCTTTCTCCCCAAACTCCACTTGTTCTTTTTTTTAAAAATATATTTCATAGGAGAGTCGCAACTTAAATTTATTTTTTGGTAAATAAATTTATTCTCTCTATATAAAAAGACAGAAAGAATTTGGTCAAGCACTTATGAAATAAATTATACCGGTTTTACATCCTGTATTGTGTTTGATACCAGTCTTTTCAGAATATATATTCAAATTCAATGAAAGTTAGAAAATTTATTACGTTTTAAAAATAAAATCTTTGATTAGTTGGTGAAAAGGTTTGACTAGCTGGTGAATATATTAAATCCAATTGCCAGGAAACCTCATTTCCGCGGTGAATGCTCGATAACTGTGAATGGAAAGGACGGCAAAGTCATCTTAGCTCGAAGTTCAATCTTTTAAATTTCGCGGGTATGAACGGTGTCTTAAAAAGATATTTTTTAACAAATAAATTAAAGTAATATTATTGTAGTAGTAAATTAAATAAAAATGGAAAATAGCATAACTTATTATATGTTAGAAAGGAAAGAATTCAAATATAGTTAGCAGGTGTAAGAATTATCTGCATTGTTACATCATCCACATTACATAAATGTTTCTAGTCGATTGAGAAAGCTTTCTTTTCCAAAGAGGATTTACCAAAAACTTTTCTAAACAAGAAAATCCATTTTAAATAGATTTGCTACTGGAGTCTGACATTGGTCAGAATATACACAACAGTACCCGTGGTTTAACGAACTAATTATGATGAAAAAGTGTCCTTAAAACCGGAAGTCCATTAAATCGTCAATTGTGTTATGAGCAGTATTTAAAACAGGAAATCACTCTTAAAATGCACTGGCATACAAAAGTTAAGGAACATTTCGTAAAATGCGAGAAATTTGCAATTAATACGAAAACTATGTTTCGAAATCAGTTCTAGAGAATCTTGTGACATTCAATAGAGTATCATATACATATTACAGTGCAATTGTAATTTTCTTCTGCCCATATCATTGATTGTATTGGCGCCTCTGCGAGGCAGCTGTGGCTGTGGAGTGAGGAGGGCAAAGGACTTGTGGAGTTGTTAGAGCGACATGGTGTCATGGACCTGGTCTAATCTTGGGCCAGGGGGACATGAAACAACAACAACAGTGCAAATGTAATTTAAATAATGTATTTAATTCATAAGTGTTCATGGTATTCAGTATATTCAGTTTTACTAAAATTCAATGCTACTGTTGAAAGATTCAAATTTAAAAAATATCAGTTTGTACAAGAACCTTCATCATTTAGCTTCTCTTACAGAGAAATTGAAATTCACCTCACTGAAATGCCGACAGCTTTCTGAATTTTAATGGGATTCAACTGGAATTTTTTTTAAAGTTGCTCTATATCTGGCTTTGAAGTTATGAAAGAAAAATTCCGCTGAGTCTCGCACATGCACAGTAAAAATTTATTGAGCACAAACACTCGTATTTCCTCTAATATTCAACGTATTTACTTCAAAGTTTAACGCAACGGCCTTAAAAGTCCTAAAAGGTGTCGAAAATCGATGGTTTTCTTTACTTTTTAAAATGCTAAAATTTTTCTTGATCTCTTTATTATGGCATTAGCTGTGAAGTACTCAATTTCTTAAGAGTAATAAATTTTATTTTATCAAAATCGGTCTATAACTTCCTATGGCAGAACCTTTCAAAGTTGCCAAAAACGTGTGAAATTACTTTAATATGCAATCTTTGGTTCCTCTTCATCGACATAATTTTCATACAACACGCTATCGATGAAATGCAACAGGTCAATGTATATGACTAGTAAGAGGTTATTTAGGTCTAAAAAATTGTCAAATTTATTTATTTATTTTGTTTAAGAAAACACATTGAAAATTTAAACTCCAAAACTAGACAGTTCCGCAAATCTTTCTCGATATTTCTGATAAGCGTTGTCCTTTAGATTTTGAAGCCTTGACCAAAATGATTCACAGTAACTAAAAACGTTTTTTATAGTTTGGTGAGTACGATTTCTCAATCAGGAAGAAAAATCAGAATATCTATGTATGAATCAACCTTCCAGATAGAGAAATTTATTAATTGATTTTATTCTAAGATAAAAAGATAAAAGTTAATGTTTTGAATATTTTTCGCAATTGAAATATTCTGCATAATTACATATCTTGAGCGTAATTTAGCGTGTTGCAATAACTTAGCATTTATTTTTAATAAGTTGTAGTTGTTGCAATTACATCGTAGTTGTTACAATGCATAATAATGCATTGTAACAACTACAATGCATTATTATGCCGACTCTGTCTAAATTTATTTTTATGTGTAGGATTGGGGATACGGGAAATAAATTTGGATAGATTTCGTAAACTTATTACAGTTTCTTATCTACTCATCAGATAATTCGACTGGGGCCCACTAGCCTCTGGGAATCCTGTCGGTTGACCAATCTTAGGGGCAATCTGCTTCTGATAAGAATTTGACACATCGTTCAGCTGCTTGTGTGTAACATGGGGATTTATTCACATCCTATTCAGGTACTGTATCAGACTGAATAAGTTGATATATTATTTCATCATCACTAATGTCTTATGAAAGAAGAGAAGGAGTTAAACCGAAAGCACCCATTAAAAATATTACCGTACACTTCGTAGCTTAAAAATTGAGTTATATAGACCTGAAACTTCTAATATCTCTTTCTTTCCGAATGACTGTCTCGCCTTTAAAATTTGTCTAATGTCTGATATGTTTCCTGTCACTCTGGTACATGATCAACATCATATTTTCAGCAAAAAAATGCATTTCATTTGTTTATAGGATCAATAGTTTTCAATAAGTTTTCAGAAAGTTAACGAGTTGTTTCAATTGCTTTAAACATTTACTTTGTGCTCTGTGAAGCATTTTCTGATTTTAATATTTCATGAATTTGGTATGAATGTATTCAAGAAGAGTTTTAACGTAGGGAGGAACGTTTTAACGTTCCTCCCATTGGGGTCTCAGGAAGGAATTGAATTCACACGCCAAAACGCCACAAAAAACGTTGCATGGGAGATCCTCTATATATCGGTAACTGCATATGTTAAAAACATCACTAATGTCTTATTTTAGAGATAAAGGGTAAAAACAGAAGTTACAAAAAAATTCAAAATCGGAATTGCAGTTCAGTGATTACTGAGTCACAAAGTTGGGCAAAAATACGCATACTCTTAAAAAGTTGGGACAGTCTCTGTGCCTCAAAGGGTTAAAATATAAATTCCATGTTATCAAATAGGAGGAAAAAGACGAATTAAATTTAACTATTTGCTTTAAAATTGATAATTAAAATATCACCTTATACTTATATTCAAAACAAAACTGATATCGAATTCTAGGCTGTTGCTTGCTATGCTTCTTCATATACAATTTTAATAGATATAATATAGATAAATTACTCATCCGGTGCCGTTATAGTTGTATTAACACATTTAGGAACGATACAATACTTGTATCTTTTAGACATTATTTTATCTGATGCGGTAGTCGGAAAATATAGAAAAAAAGCAAAATCTTTATAGCGAGCGAACGGGAGCTCTCCCCATAGAGTAAAGATAACAGTATCTTATACTCTAAGGCTCTCCCCTGTTTGGACACGTGTGACGTCAGACCCGCTTCGCGCCAAAATGGATCGCTTTTCCCGCATCATCTGATATATATATATAAGATCAGGCTTTAAAAAGGTGAAATGTAGTCCATTTTGGCCATGGAAGAGATAATATTTGACTTAATCTTCTTTTATTCAGGCATTGAGGATATTAGTTTATTTCTTCATAGGTAAAGGATTCAATTTTTACGTAGCTCCATGACCAGTATTCAGAAGGTTACGCCTGAGCGGCGCGTTATTGTTGAAAGCTTACATGCTGGCGTGAAAAAGGCAGATATGAATGCGCAGAACGCTTAAGTACCCAGAAAAGGGAATTTCCCCTTTGGAAACTCGTGACTTGAAAAGAAAGTTGTAGTGCGTTTATTATGATGAAAGTAGAAGTATTTAAAATGAGGTGTCGTTGAGATTATTTAGGAAAGTTAAAAAATTAAAATATCACAATTTCCCCCCTCCGCAAGAGTCGTACGACAGCAGGGCCCTTGCTATCGCAAAACCTGCGAAGTTGGACAAGTTACTTTTAAAGTACTATTAAAATTTTGATAAATTGCTTTAATTGAATGGGCTTGAATTAAAGAATATCAACAATAAATGTACAATAAGATATACAATTTTTTAAATGCACTTCAGTGAGTACAAGCAAAATATAAATGCAAGGATATTTATAAAAACATAGAAAATATTCATTTAAATATAAAAATTATTTGAATAATATGTACACAAAAATTTTATATTATATATCATGTTTCCTGGAGTACTCCAATAAACACTAGCTAGTTGACTGTAGAAAAAAGTTCCATTCACGTGATGAAAAGTTCTTCAAATAAAAGTTCTTTCAATAGTAATTGAACTACTGATTTGTTTATATGAAAAATAATTTAATGTAAATATTCAATTGTATATGCATCTAAAATGGTATGAAAAACATTGATAAATAAAAATACAAAAATTTTTCAAATAGAAAAATATGAATATACTAATGTTTGATGTCAGTGACATTTCATTGAGTTTAACATCAGTGACAAAAGTATTTTTAAATAAAATCTTGATGATGTTGCCTAAGCAACTGGGAGTATCACCAAGTCTGGGCAAAAAATGGACAAGGTCTTTGTGATCTGTTTCATGCATTCTCCCAGAGAGAGAGAGAGAATGCACAAAACAAAACACAATATTGTTAAACGCTGTTTTTAAAACAGTAAGTCTGATTTCATGTATCATCGTTTTGTACTTTGGGAAACACCAAAGAAAAATATGTAAGACTCAGCCCTCCAAGGGGAAAGGATTTTTGAACGGACTGACTCTTACCAAAAGGGACAGAATTATAAGGCAAGACAAGATTTTTTTTCCCATGCAGAGTTAATTTATTATTCATGACTTAATTTAAGTTTATCTGGTGAATGAAAACATCTTAATTTAGAAATATGCACAATTTGGGTGGGTTGTTTTGTTAAAGGATTTGGTTTATTAATTTCATAAGTTACTTCAGAACATTGTTTAATAATTTCATATGGGCCAGAAAAAGGAGGACTTAATTTTCTAGTATTGGGATAATGGAATTCTTCATAAACAACAAGATCACTGGGTTAAATTTCTTGTCAACAAAACGTGCATCATATCTTATTTGGTTTTGTTATGGTAATCTATTGTTCTTTGTAAAGCCAAATTACGAGCTTCGTTAACAGGTTCATAATAACTATTTTGACCAATAGGGGAATCATAAGGTAATGTACCAAGCAACAAGTAGGCAGGTGGATATTTGGTTATTGAATGGGGAGTTAAGTTATACTCATTAGTAACACTTTCTAATAATTCAGTCCAAGGAACTTTAGTGGAAGTGGAATTAACTTTACATTTAAGCCTAGTTACTAATGATTGATTAACACGTTCAACTTTGCCATTCGTTTGTGGGTGATGGGCTGTGGTTAAAAGATGTTTAACATTATAATTTCTTAGGAATTTTTTAAATCCAGAAGAAGTAAATGCAGCATTTCTATCAGTAATTATTTTACAGGGATTTGAATTTGGAAAATTTGTTTTGGAATATAAATGTAAGTTTCAGAGTTTTCATTTTTTGACGGCAAAGCCCAAACATGTCTTGTTGCATGGTCAATCACAATATGAAGAAATTTTTTTGTTGAGTTGTAATAATTGAAACCTCCAACAGTATCTACAGAAATACATTCGAAAGGTGTACTAGTAGGAGGTACTTGTTGGAGCAGGTCAAATCTTTTTTGTTTTCGCTTTTTGTTAAGTTGACAAACAGAGCAATGATTAACAAATTCAGTTATATCAGAGGTAATATTAGGCCAATAATACTGAGGAGTAATTTAATTTAACATTTTTTGTACACCAGGATGACCAAATTGTTCATGAGCTTGATTTAACAATTTAAGTCTTAATGAAAATGGCCCAACTATTTTGTACAAATTTCTCTTTTTTATTACTATTACATCTTTAACTTCATGGCACTTAGGTCCACAAAGATTATTATTTTTTTGTTGAGTTTTTATTTCATTTATGTCTAATAAATGTACTGAATGTTGAAGATGGTGAGAAACTGGATGCCTAGACAACATGTCTGCTTCAATGTTAGTGGAACCTTTTTGATATTTAATTTCATAGTCAAACATACTTAACTTTAATGTCCAGCGGAATAACCTACCCCTCTTAAGTTTTTAACATTTTTGAGCCAAACAAGAGCCGCATGATCAGTATGAATGACAAATTTTTGGCCGTGGAGGTAATAGTAAAATTTATTCAAAGCATGAGCTATTGCTAGGCATTCTAATTCAGTTATAGAATAATTTTTTTATAGTCTCATAAAGTTCTAGAATGATAAGCTGTTGGATGTAAAACATCAGAGGCATCAGGTTGTTTCAAAACAGCGCCAACACTTTTTTGTGATGCATCGACAAAAACATGACAAGTTACATCAGGGTTATATAAATTTAAAACCGGTTTAGTTGTTAGGGTTTCTTTAAGTTTGTCAAATGCATCCTGACATTCATTTGTCCAGTTAAATTTCACATCTGTTTTCAAAAGTTGATTTAAAGGGTATCTAAGTTTAGCATATTGAGGAATAAATGTATTGTAAGCATTTACAGAACCTAAGAACATTTGAAGTTCTTTAACATTAGTGGGGGGGGAGTTGCAATTTTTTGATAGTTTCAATATTAGCATTATTAGGGGAAACTTTACCTTGTTCAATTTCATAACCCAAAAAGCTAATTTTAGTTTGGGCGAAAATACATTTGGATAGTTTCAATTTAATGTTTTCTTTTTCACATATTTCGAAGATTGTTTTAAGATGTTTCCAATGTTCTAGTTCAGACGAAGACTACGCAATGATATCATCGAAATAATTGCAAGCAAAAATCAATTTTATATTTAGTTAATATTCTTCGAATTAATCTATTAAAAATTGCGGGAGCTACTTTAATGCCAAATGGTAATCTGCACCACTCATATAAGCCAAAATTTGTGCAGAAAGCTAGTTTTTCAGTATCTTTGGGGTGAATCGGCACATGCCAATACCCAGAAGCTAAATCCAAAGAGGAAAAAATTTTTGCTTTTGATAATTTATCTAGTAGACTATCCATGAGAGGTAAGGAACAGACTCTGAAAGTCTGATTTGCATAGAGCATTTAGTTTTCTGAAATCTATGCATAACCGAGTCTTTTTACCCTCATCGTGTTTAAAAGCTAAAGTTACAGGAGATGAATAGGGACTATTACTTTCTTTAATTAAACCAGCTTGCAACAATTTCTCAACCTGACTCTTTACTTCTTGTTCCTCAACAGGAGAAGTACGATAAGGTCTCAGACTAACTGGCAAGTCAGAATTGAGCACAATTCTCTGTGGTTCAACTCTGAGTGCACCAACATCATACTTGTCCTTTGAAAAAACTGAATCAAAATTTTTAATTATATCTTTTACTTCTTTTCTTAATTCACATTTATTCTCTGTGACAGACTGAGGAGGGTTAACCTGATCTTCAGTGGTCTGAGAACGATGGGAGTTTATTTGTTTACATTCAGAAATATGTAAAGAAATGTTTTGTTTGCTTTTGTCATTTGAATGATTTTTATCATTTTGACTTATTTTTTTCCATTTTGACAATTTTTTTGTTTACTGCAGTCTATAGTTATGTCATATTTTGCCAATTCTTGCATTCCTAGGATTATATAAGGTAAAGTATGATCTAGAACATACATAGTCACAGTTTTGTATATGGTACCAATTTTTAATGAAAATGTACATGTTTTAGTGAGGCTAATTGTACCCAGGGTTTGCTTCACAATTATACCTTGAGCATTTGTCATTTTTAAATTGTTTTCTGTCACTAAATCACGTGGGATTAAAGAGATAGTTGAACCAGTGTCTAAAACACATGGCAATGGATTTCTTTTGTAGTATCCGGATACTGTAGGTAATTGTCATTGTTGATTTTCCTCCTTTGGAGGATCAAAGTTATGTGGAGCAGGATTGGAAGATGGTAATTGTCCTGCGGAAAATCCAAATGGGCAAGTTTGTACCCAATATTGGCAATGCCTTGTTTTGTGCAAAGCCAGCATGGTGAAGGTGGCAATTTGTCTTGAAAATGGGTGTTAGCATTACTAAAAGGTCTGAAAGTTTGCCTAGAGGGAGGAGTTTGGTAATTGTTATTTTGTCTAAAATTTTGCCTGGTTAATTTGATTTACATCCGATTTTTGAATTTTGATCAATTTTGTGGCCGTTATGAGCCATTCTGTGGGATTGTTAGGGGAATTTATAGCAAGAAGTTGTCTTAGATTAAGTGGCAAGCCATCCGAAAGTCCCTCAAGAATCATACTTGTAGATAAATTTAATTGCCTGCCTATTTTTAATTTTTCTTGGAAGTATAGAGTTATATCATCGCCTTCTTTGAATGATTTCAAAGTGAAATCACTCAGATTGACTAGGTTAGGTGAGATGTATCTTTTAGTTAAAAAGGAAACGAATTCCTCCCAAGTTTTAATTGTAACGTAGGAATTTACATATTCAGTTAAGGAACTGTTTTTTAAGTATGCTGTTATATTGTTCAATTTCCATTTATCATCTAAGTTATACTCTTGACATTTATCATTAAAGTATTTAAGCCAAGAATTTACATTCATAGAGTTGTTCGGGTCAAAAGGAATGATATTGACAGAATTAGTAGCCTGCATTACAATACCAGATTCATCTGGTTTATCATTTGTTTTTTCATTCATTTTAACTATTTTACCAGATCTTAAATTCATACAGGAACAATTTAACACAAGTTAGGGAAAACAATTTTAAATTTAAGGGACTTTTAAAATAAGTACATGTTAAACTATTTACTTTAATACTGTAATTAAATATATAGAACAATAATACTAATTTTCAGTATAATTTCATGAAAATGCAAATACTAAAATTCAGAAATAATTATGTATGAAACATAAACAACACACTCAAAAAATAGAATGATACTAAATAAATTCAAATTAATATTTCAATAGTTACTATTTCATAATTTACCAAAATATACTGATCAATATTACCAAACCAATTTAAATATTTTTCAAAATATGTTACATAAATGAAAATCGATTTAAAATAAAATCATTAAAAACACTCAAGATAATGATTTCTTTTATTTATTTGCCCCCCCCCCCCCCCACACACACCAGCTGGAGATTTTTTTTTTCGCAGTACTCGTAGATCAAAATTTAGAAAATGCAATAACCGACGATGCACAACACATTTTGAATTCTTGCACATTTTAAAGATCGGAGAACACATAAAGATGAACGCGATGATTGAAAAGAAGGCGGTGCTATGGAAATCACTGTAGAACACAAATTTGAAAGAGCACACTCGAAGAATAGAACTTTTGACGGCACCCTTGTAAATAGTTTTTTGACGATGAAATAAATGCTTCAAAAATGCTTGAATGAAGAAAGAATTAACGATACAATTTGAAGAAACATGAAGATGGATGAGTAGAGATTTTGAGTGACGGCATTTTTTTGTGGGTATTCCTTTGTGCGTAACGTCGCCATTCGGGCGTGAACGACGACTTTGCTGTTGTTGAGCTGAATGGCGGCTCCGAAACCCATGTACGGGGTCTCCACGAAACAAAAGAGATCGTGTCGACTCAACATAAGATCAGGCTTTAAAAAGGTGAAATGTAGTCCATTTTGGCCATGGAAGAGACAATATTTGACTTAATCTTCTTTTATTCAGGCATTGAGGATATTAGTTTATTTCTTCATAGGTAAAGGATTCAATTTTTACGTAGCTCCATAACCAGTATTCAGAAGGTTACGCCTGAGGGGCGCGTTGTTGTTGAAAGCTTACATGCTGGCGTGAAAAAGGCAAATATGAATGCGCAGAACGCTTAAGTACTCAGAAAAGGGAATTTCCCCTTTGGAAGCTCGTGACTTGAAAAGAAAGTTGCAGTGCGTTTATTATGATGAAAGTAGAAGTATTTAAAATGAGGTGTCGTTAAGATTATTTAGGAAAGTTAAAAAATTAAAATATCACATATCATCATGCTTTCGTTGTTGTAGTCGTTAAATAAAAAACAGGCCGAGTTATTAACTAATTTCTTTTTATTATCGGAGAGTGACGGAATGCACGTACATCTCAGTTGATGTTTTTAAGCCAAAAGAGAGCAGAAAATCCCTGCATCTTCTAAGGTAGGGATTTAACATATAGAGACGTGATCAAAGTGAAGGGAATAATAGCTATTTTTAGTAAATTATGCAAGTGTTTTAGGGAAAGGCCTGGCGACAAGGAGACGCCGTCATGATTTTCTGTGGGCACGTGAAAGCGATTAAAATATTCTTTTCGTAATAAATATGCCAAACGCGAGATTAAGTACACCTCCAGCGCGGGAAATAAAACGATATATATGTATATATATATGTATATATATACATATGTATATACAATGGGGATATATATATATCCCCATTGGTTACGCTATCCTCTATATATCGGTAACTACATATGTTAAAAACATAACTAATGTCTTATTTTAGAATTAAAGGGTAACAACAGAGGTTACAAAAAAAATGTGAAAATTGGAATTGTAGTTCGGCGACTACGGAGTCGCAAAGTTGGGCAAATTACCCATGAACGTGCGCGCGCACAACTGGCTGACGCTGTCGCTTGCCACGTTTTTGCGAGCGAGATTTCGTGATTCAGTTGAATACAAAACAGAATTGAGAGTAACTTCGAGAAACAAAAGAGAATTGAGAGTAACTTCGAGAAACAAAAGAGTATCGCGAGTAACAAAGAGAATCCGAGAAGCTTCGAGAAACAAAAGAGATTCGCGAGTAACAAAGAGAAACAAGAAACTTCGAGAAACGTAAGAGTCATGCGAGAAAAGTAGTCCTATACCTTTAACATCAGCGGCTGTTTGAAAAAGACAGCCTCCCGTCAGTTATTTTGTCTCAAGTACCATATATGTATTTTGCTATTGTTAGCCGCCTGATATGTTACCAAATACGTATATACCCAACTTTTCAATATATTTTCCCGATTTTATGGTAATTGAAATATTGATCATCCTTATGGAGTGATTTTTTGTCAACATCAGTGTTAGACTCGCGTCCTCTATAAATCACACTTCGCAGCGTCATCTAGTGTGAAGAATATTAAAATGCCGTGCAAAATATTTAAGACATAATGATGTTTTAATAGCCGAACTATTTTCCTAAAAGTGTGTTATTTTTTGCTTATTTCGGTATTCTTAGCATACGTTCTGAACTAGCAAATAATATTCTAGTTTTGAAGTTTCATTTTGTAATGTTTTATCCTAAAAAAATAAATGTGATATATTTTTAGACCTAAATAACCCTTTTCTATGCATATAACCTGTGGCATTTCATCGACAATATGATGCGTGAAGATTATGGTGTTGAAGAGGAACTGAAAATCGTATATTGAAGTAATTTCACCTATTATTTGAAAGCTTTGAAAGGAATCTGCCACAGGAAGTTATAGAAAGATTTTTATAAAATGAAATTTAACACTCGTAAGAAGTTGAGTATAACAGCTAATGTTACATACATAAAGATATCAAGCGAAATTATAACATTTTAAAAACTAATGAAAAACAGTCGATTTTCGCCAATTTTTAGGACTTTTAAGGCAGTTGCGAGAGCGAAAGATATCGATCAATTTAATTATTTTTTTCTTAGTTTTATTTCTCACCGATTCGCAACTTTTCAGCGGTATGGCGACAAAAAAAAAAGAATTTTTTCGGCCCACCTTAATGTACATGGTCATTCACAAACAGAAGAAATAGTTAGACGAAAATTGCCTTATGGCTAAATTGGCAGAATTGTAGGTCTGGGAATCAAATTTTTGACTGAATTCAACAAAGCCTTTTCGGTTCTCTGTTGCTGTGCGGATCATGATAACTAAATATTGCATCAAGCTTGGAAATCGAAATTTGATATGTTGTCTCGACATCAAAATTGCGGATTTAAATCAAATTTTATGTTAAATTGGTCTACTGAAAAAGTTCCAAAACTCCATTATCTTCACTTTGAAACTTGTACTTTGAAATTGAATAAAATGCTGTAGAAGTAAACAAGAAAGTTAAAAACTTCCGCTGGTTTCTCGTAATAAAAATGGTTTTCTGATTAGACATTTAGTATTTTAACAAACCATCAGTTGATAAATGTGAATATTTATATAATTAACAGAAAACAAATTTTTAAGTTATTACATGATTATAGATATTCAACTACTATAAAGCTATAATTATATTAATTAAAACTTTCAATATTAATATTAAAGTAGAGAGCAGATACACTGAAGAGAAAAACTGGTACACCTTCTTAATATCGTGTCGGGCCCCTATGAACACGCAGAAGTGACGCAAAACGATGTGGCATGGACTCGACTAATGTCTGAAAGGTATCCTGGAGGAAATTCACACCATGAATCCTGCAGGGCAGTCAACAAATCCATAGAAGTACGAGGTGGTGGGGATCTCTTCTCAACAGCATGTAGCAAGGCATCCCGGATATCTTCAATAATGTTCATCTCTGGGGATTTAGGTGGCCAATGGAAGTGTCTAA
The DNA here is from genome assembly GCA_013235015.1 of Araneus ventricosus. Lineage (NCBI taxonomy): Eukaryota > Metazoa > Arthropoda > Arachnida > Araneae > Araneidae > Araneus > Araneus ventricosus. The sequence continues at coordinate 702,376 of BGPR01000343.1, read as the reverse complement.
AGTCAGAAGAGTGTTCCTGGAGTCACTTGGTAGCAACTCTCGACGCGTGGGGTGTCGCATTGTCATGCTGGAATTGTCCCAATCCGTAGGAATGCACTATGGGCATGAATGAGTGTAGGTGATCGGACAAGATGCGTAAGTACCTGTCACCTTTCAGAGTTGTCTCTAGACGTATCAGAGGTCACATATCACGCCAACTGCACACGTTCCATACCATCACAGAGGCTCCACCAGATTGAACAGTCCCCTGTTGACAAACATGGTCTATGGATTAATGATGTTGTCTCAATACTCGTACACGTGCATCTGTCCGATACAATTGGAAACGAGACTCGTCAGACCAGGCAACGTGTTTCCAGTCTTCAACAGTCCAATGGTAGTGTTGTCGGGCCCAGGAGAAGAGTAAAGCTTTGTGCCGTGCAGTCAGCAACAGTACACAAGTGGGCCTTCGGCTCTGAGAGCCCATATTAATGAAGGTCCGTTGAACAGTTCGCACGCTGACACTTGTAGATGCCCCATCATTGAAATCTGCGGCAATATGAGGAAGTGTTGCACGTCTATCTCGTTTAAGGATTCGCGTCTGACGTCAATGGTCCAGTTCTTTCAAGGTCTTTTTCCGGCCGCACCGATGGCAGAAATTTGATGATTTACCGGATACCCGATATTCACGGTACAGTCGTGAAATGGCTGTACGCGAAAATCCAAATTTCATCGCTACTTCGGAGATGCTATGTCTTATCTCTCGTGCGCTGACTATAATGCCACGTTCAAAGTCACTTAAATCTTGAAAACATGCCATTGCAGCAGCAGAGACCGATCTAATACATTTGTCAGACATCTGTTGTCTTATATAGGCGTTGCCGACAGCATCGGGTTACGATTCTTGGTTGCATACCCCCGTTATTTGCAAACGCACGCCTGTACCAGTTTTTCTGGCTCTTCAGTGTAATAGAAACTATTGGATTACTGTTTATGAAGAATCTGTTCAAACGCTTTAGTACTATTTCGCGCAGCTGAAATGCGGTAAACCTTGCTTTATAAAGACAGGAAAATCTAAATTCAGCCTGGCTGAATTATCCTCAGAAAGCTTTTTCTTGTATTAACACAACATCCCTCTATCTCTCAAAACAATGAATAAGCAATCTAAAAAAAATATTTCGGTTTTTTTCCATTAATGACTAATTACTTTTTGGGACAACATAGTCATGTGTTTTTATCTCATGTCTTCGTTAAATATATTTTGCTTTCGAAACCAACAGAAGTTTGTAAAATTTTCAGTGAATGTCACCTTTTACGAGTAAGAATAATAATTCCTCAGTTATTCATTAGCAAGATGAATCGAACATTAGGTAAGATAATTCTTTATGTAAATTTTTTTCTATATTAATTTACATATTGAATGACTTAGTGCATGTTAAGCAAAATTTCTATTGCAGTTTTTCGTTTATCTTTCTATTTGATTTTGTTTCAACATTGAAAATAAAGTGTATTTAAAAAAATCTTTAAATTAAAATTTGTAAAATGTTTTAAAATTCTCATTAAAATTCATACAGTTCGAATAGCCTTGTTGAATTTAAATATAAATTATTTTTTAGCGTCTTTAGTTCTGAAACACTGCATTTCTTTTTTAAAATTTTACAATATCAGTAAAGGGTAGGATGAAGCATTTCATTTTCTATAAGATTTACTTTCTTTTGTACATACGAGATCATCTGAAGGTAAATAAAGATATAAATGATGTTTCAGAAAAGAATTTCGAAACCTCCCCCTTTATTCCATGCATGAATAATTCATTCATGTTCTTCAAAAATGAATCAGCACGATAAAAAGGCAATATTATGCTTTCTCGCTTCCCCCCCCCCCCAACAATCGCATCCATAATGAAACGAAAACGTTACCTTTCAATTCTTTCATTTTATTTTCGCCTGTCATTATTTTACAGCCCGAATTATTTTAAGGCAGGAATTTGTATTCGAGAGAAAAATAATTCGAATAAAATGAATCTTAAAAAATTCCGGCTGAATGAGTGCATTAAGTAAAAGTGCCTCGAAGCCCAAGAGCTCAATTAAATTTCAGTGGCTTTTCAATAAATACGTACCTTTTTCCTCAAGGGAGATGCTTTTTTAAGAGTGCAAATGAAATAAAAATGTGCAAATCGAATTTTCGAAGTCGAAGGCGCCTTTTTTTTTGGATCAAAACCTTTACTTTCTTAAAATAGCATTTGTTTCTTTTCGTTGGCTTCGCATTCCGAGAAGCGAAGGTTGAAGTAGACAGAAAAGAATTTCGAACACCAAATGCCGGCTTTTTTAGCTCGAAAGAATGGAATGGAACGGAACGTAAAACTGCAGACGATTCGTGCTAATCACGCACAGTGGGATATTCCATTAGCTGAAAACTCCCGCGGGAATCGGTGTTCATTTTGTTCTTTTGGACAAGAGTAAAAACACGTTTTGGTTTCGCTCCCGGAGTCTGTGCTTTGCGAGTCTCGTGTTCTTCTAAGAGAAAGAAATTAGGAGAATTGCTCTCCCTATTTCTGAAGGATACGGAGACGTGTTTAGCTTTTCAAAAGATTTCCACAAATAAAATAAAAAAGTTTTAGTTTCAACAAAAAACAAGACTTCACAAGAAATTTAACTTTAAAAAAAATTTTTGTTGAATTTGTAAAAGAAATGAACACAAAATCTGAGCAGTATTCTAATTTAATAAGGTTATTTTATTTTGATGATCTTTATTCAGAAACTAGTAATATATGAAATATGAAATCCAATAGTGCAAAGTTCTTAAAACTCTTTACACACACAAATAAACTTAAAATCTCTTATTTCAGTAACTCTTATTTCACTAAGCAAAGGACGAGATACATTAAGAATTTTGTACTCATTTATAACTAAGAATCTTAAAATAACATGGACTCTCCCAAGCCAATTAAACTTCTTTCACATCCGTCAAAAAACCGGCCATGCGCCTCTTGGTGTTAAACTGAAGAAATGAATGGGACCTTTCACACAAGGCCGGTGGATTTAAAACACCCGACTCCGTGATTGAATGGAACGGCGCCGGACAGGCTTCGCCTCCGCTGTCCGCATGTCTGTAAATATGCTGACGCTTTCACACTGCTCAATTTTTGCCGTCCGTCGCTATCACACGCTGAGCTATCGTGCTCTGTTATCTTGAGCGTGAGCACAATGCCACTCAGCAAAAAAGTTTGTAACACATAACCGGTCAGACAAGATGACAGAAATCGTGGGCTGTATTCATCCGGCTTTAAAATGCACACGATGGGGACGGAAAATCGTGAGCAGAGGAATTTCAAACCAATTGGGTGTTACTTGACGGTGACGTAGTTCGCCAAAAATGCCGCGATCGGCGCCAAAAGTGTAAACACATAGAAATCCGTTTAATCGAGATTCACTTGTCAAGAAGAAACATGATCGTAAATTTCAAAATAGCATGAAATTTAGAGAAAGAGTCGTCTTTCATTGATTTAGTCAGTGAAAGAGCGGCTTTGTGGAATCCTGCCCACATGAATTTTAGTAAAAAAAAGCCTTAAGACAGGCTTTGTATGAGGAAATCAAGCATGAAATGATACGAAGATGGCCAGAAGATGCTGAACTATTAACAGGAGGTAAATATAATGTTATTCTTTATACGAATATGTTTTACATATCATATGTTCCAAATATGTAGCATTTTATCACCTAAAGATATCCTATATAGCAATTTTAGTTTACAGCAATCTTGCTCTGCAAGCTTGCAACAAGTTTGACACGGGAGGACCGCAAGACTGCAGAAAGTTAACGCAAACGAGTTAGTCACCACGCTTCAAACTTGCCACAAATTTGTCGCTTCAAACTCATCGCAAACTATAGCAGAAGCAGAGCGCGCAGACAAACCTCGGATTCGAGCACCGGACAGCCCACTTCATAGCCAGTCGCCTTAGTCACTCAGCCAGAGGGACTCTGAGAGGAGAAGATAGATTGCGCTAATAGATCGTGCATCTACACGTTTTATTTTAAACTGTTTTCTTGATTTCATTAATTTTTTAAATTGTGAGTTGAGAATATGATTTGAAATCAAGGACAGCGCGATTTTCGCTAATAACTACGCTTCGCTAGTAGAATAAATTATGAAATTAGAGTTCAAAAGTAATTACTTTTTTAAAATATGGGACAAAATGTAAGTTATTATTTTTGAACAAATATTAACTGATTTTTAGGTTTAGTTTTGTTTATGAAAGTTAAAATTTCAACATTAATAAAAAGGCGATATATAGTTTTCTTTAAAGTGCGAGTTCTATATTTAGTAAAAAGATGGAGAATTTTTCAATTTTTTTTTATAAAAAGACCTAGTTAGATTTTTTGCAAATTATCATTGATTTATTGAATTAATAAGTAGAAGGATGGTCTAAAAGAGGCTATTGAAAATCAGATGTTTTTTAAAACAGAGACAAAGATCAAAACCAGATATATAAGTGGTGTCGTGTGTGTACACAGGTCGTGGTGTGTAAGTGTGCTGTATCAATTTTTCAGCAAACTTGTTTTGGAATTGTGGTGTGAAGTTTGTCATAACAATTTCGCAGCAATTGTTACTTTGCAGGAAGTTTGCTGAAAAGTTGTCGCATCAAGTTTGTCATGACAAACTAATATCAAGAAAAATCACACTTGCTGAAAGTGTTCATGATATCTGGGATATGTTTCGATTTAACTTTCTGCTTTTTATTTATATTGTAAATAATAGTTAATTATTTGCAATCTTTATCAGAATTGAATATGAACTCTGATTGTGTTTGAAGAACTTTCAATTCTTTTTTTTTCATTCATATTATTTAGTTGAAATTTTGTATCCGAAACATGTTATAAACATATTGTAACATATTTTCAATTTTGAAATGTTCTATGTACTATTGAATCTTATTTTTAAATAAATAAACCAACATTTGTATTAATCCCAGTTAATATTTAAGAAAGACATGGAAAGTATGTAAACATAAAAAAAAAACGTTATGCAGTTTATTTATAATTCCTGTATTGAACTATCCACAGAGAGTATCATAAGATAAATCATTCGGTTTAAGTAAATTTTACTGAAATTTGTAAAAAGCATTAATAATCATAATTTTCTATATTTATGAAACATTATATTAGGTTAAATATTGTTATATATAGACAGTGTGCCTCTACTTGTAATGATAAAACTGTTTGATACAGAGCTTTCGAATTTAGTAAAAAAAATGCTATGAACGGATTGACAGAACAGGATCTAATTTTTCCTTTTTATCAAAGTTTTACGTAATTTTTTCGTCTGATTTTAGATGAACTTTTCAGTTTCCTGTTCATTTTCGTATCTAGTTTCTTAAATTATTACCTGCGAATAATTCTTGCATTATACAAAAGTTTAAGAAATTTCTTTTTCTTTGATGTTTTTTAAAACATGTACATATCCATGATGTGAAAACAATATGATTTTATTCCCTTTACAGCCTTATTTGCATTTCTTTTTAAGAAGAATTCATATCACATATTTAGTGAATTTCTCATAAAACAGCTTAGCTTGTCATGTATTTTTCATAATATAAAAAATAAATATGTTAGTAAATCATTATTCAGAGTAAAATAAATAATGAAAAAAATATCTTTTTGGGAGTCATTTAAAATAAATATTTTATGTTCATTTATAATCATAAATCGACCATTTTTGCTTGTAATATTAAAAAAACCCTCAAAATTTGCTGTAGATCCTCAATTTGCATTTCAAAAATTTTTAGTTTTTTAAAACTAAGTTATCAGTTTTGTTTTATTATTCATAAAAATGTATTTATGAATAAATTTTAAGATTTTTCGATTGCTTTAGTTGGAATTAAACACACTGTAAATCTCAACTGTGGAAAATTTTATACCTGAAAACTAATTTTTCATGTTTATTATACTCGTTTCAAATCAATTAAATTATTTTATTTCTAAGTACTATGTATCTTCAGTTATTGGGAGGTCATACAAAAGTATTAAAATGCATTTTTAATTTTACGTCTTTTCTTTTACCGATTTTCATACAGTTTCAGACTAGAGGTTTTCAGATTTGAGATTTGAATCCAGCAAAGATACACACTGCTGTCAGTCTGCTATATTTATGAAACATTAGTTTAGGTTAGGTATTGTTATATCCAACTAGTTTCTAACTTATTATTTCCGTGTGCATCATTCACCTTATTCCCTGTCTTTGTTTTTATTTTACTGTCTCATTTTATTGTAGTAACATACTGTCTTTTATTTTACTGTAGAAGCTTGATTCCAATGTACAGCATTGCAAAATAATGCGAGATTATAATAGTAGTTGAATTAAAACTAATTGCATTACATTTTATATGTAAATGTTTATTCGTCAAGTATTTTTTGCTTGGTACTAAATTCATCTGAATTTTTTTTAGGAATATTTCGCCCTGCGGTCGTATTTCCAAAGGAAGGAAAGAAAAATGAAGCGACTTCAGGTTCAGCAGGATTGGATCTCGCACCCAAATGGGTTCATTTCCAACGAATGCTGTTCCTGAAGGACACTACAATTGTTGGTCATTCAGAGTCAAATCTAGATGGTTCAACTCTGGAGCCAATGGGCGAACTTTAGAAGTCAAATTTAACTGTCAGTATTAATTTTTTAAAAAAATTTTAAATGAGATTTCAACTATTCAATAAAGGAATATTCTGTGTGTTCAGGGTTTGTATGTATTTCATTCAGTTTACGATTTACAATTTCGAAGGAAATTTGAATCACATTTGCATTTTTCAAACTGAATTAGTGTGCTAAGTTTTTTTTTCTCGGAAAGCAAACAGAAAAATTCGGTTAACTTACTTAGAGAAAGTATGTATATGCCAATCGTGCAATCAGTGTTTTATAAATTAAAATTTATTTGGTTGCATTTTATCTCATATCAACAATGACCACATTACCATTTATTAATTTGTAGTAGAGGGAAATACAGTTTGAAGAAAGGAAGAAAATTATATACTGAAATAATTCTAAAATGCGTATAACAAGAAGAAAAACTAAGTCCAAATGCGATGCACTTTTACTTGATAGTTGCTCAAGAAATAAGATTTTCATTTAGACATGTCATTCTTTTTTGTTGTTATTTTATTAACTGATATACCTGATATTTCTCAGAATAAAAATTCTTTAATGCCTCAATATTTTTTAAAGAAAAAAATATACTTCTAAAAATAGAATGCTCAAAATCATCTCATTGCCTGAAAAGTTCTTATTTTAAGATATAAGTTCGGATATCAATAGAAGCAAACATTTTTATAAAACTTTGCATAAATTAAAAGTCGATTCTTTACAAAATTATGATTAAACATTATGAATAGCAAATCGGAGAAAAAGTGGTTTATAAAGTCTAATATTTTCTTACAATAGAAATTAATTGATTACCTATCCTATCTTTGTTCAAAAGCTACAAGAGCAATTGATAGTGTGCGCTGAAGCGATACATTATTTGAAAAAATGAACTATTTAATAAATTATCACGTAACATATACTTCATAGTATTTCTGATCAAAATTGAGTATGTTGGATTGAACTGGGAAACTTTACATTTCTGGAAAACAATTTTATATGTTTCACTTTTTTTTATATAGATGCTTCATAGTATTCATACGCAAAATTTTATGAAATTCAGTTCAAAAGTTTTGATTTCTCTAGAGTAGAAACGATTTATGCGTTTCAGCAGGATTTATATACAATATGCAAGAATTGACTCACTAATGCTGCATGTACAAGATTTATTTGCAAACATTCTAAGCAAATTTATAAACAAGGTTACATTGTTAGGAAAACTATGATTAATAGGAGGTTCAACTACTTTATTGCCTGACATGATATTTGCCGAAGACAGCTAGTTTACATAAATCTGAAGATTTTCAAAACACCATGTGAAAAATTTATGATTTTCAAACATGTGAAATGTTTCTTGTAGGCATTATTATTATTCAAATGAAGAAGATAATTAAGAAATTATATTTTAAAAATACATGTACTTGTGGGCATTAATATTATTCAAATGAAGAAGTTAATTAGGAAGTTAGATTTTAGAAATACAACAATATATTATATGATTAGTATGTACATAAGTTTATATTATAAAATTGGACGAGTGAAATTTTAAAATGAAATATCAGCAGACAACAAGGAACTGAAAACAAATAAAATATAAAAACACACAATAATGACAGTTATAACTTATAGTATATACATACATTAAAAAAAATCAAAATTGCAACTGTTAATGCAATAGGTACGTATCTGTTTGACATGATACGGCATCAGTTTCATTGAAATATTACAAAATTTCTCTCTCACATCTTTAGCCAATTGTCCAGGTTTACATTTTCTCTTCACTAATGGGACAAAGGCTTCAGATGCAGAATCCCTCCAATTACCTCTATGAATTTCTTTTCTTTCAATTACCTGAGTGTCGATGCTAGAGGCTGGTATGTAGAGGGCAGGGTTTTTAGAAATTAAGAAATTGTACAAAGAGCAACAGGCCATCACTATTTTTGTTGCATTCATAGGAGATGTCAGAATTCTCTGCTTGAAAATTTGGAATGGAGCAGCAAGAATTCCGAATGCATTTGCTGAAACCTTCCGTGCTCTCGACAAACGATAATTGAAGATCATTTCCTCATCATCCAAACGTCTCTCGGGATAGGGTTTCATAAGATTTAATGACAAAGGGAAAGCATCATCAGCCACAATTACATGAGGCACCTTAGTTGTAGTCAATGGCATATTATCAGCTTCAGGGATGTTGACAGTATTTCTGTCTAACGCCAATTTTAGTTTACGTTTTCCCCATCACTAATTCGTCCATTTGTTCCAACATCTACAAAGATAAATCTTAAATTTGCATCCACAAATGCCATTAGGACAATACTAAAGTCGCCTTTGTGATTGTAGTATAGAGAGTTTGGAGGATATTTTTACCTGCTTGCCATCTATACACATGGAAACTGCCACATGTTATCAAAAGCAGTACTTATAGCTGCCCATTCAGCTTTGCTGCTGGGAACACAAAGATGAATGTCTCTAAAAACTGTTGCCAATGCAATTTAAGAATACCTAAAAAATGAAGAAAATAAGCATTGAAAATAGAATTTAAAATAAATACCATATACATGAGAAATGTTTTAAGGAAAGGAAGATTAATTCGCCATACCTGATATAGTATTTTGTGCTATTTTAAATTGATATGCCAATGAACTTTTTGTTTCTCCTATTAGGAAAGGAACATAAAAATGAAGTTTGAGGAATTGTACTTTTTCATTAATTGTCTTTAACTGTAAAATTTGAATATTCTGAGTAATTTCTTACTGAAAACTAAAAGTTTGGCTGTGCTACATAAGAATGGAAGAAAGAATTGTACTAGTTAAGAAAACATGCTTTATAATGATAGGCAAAAGGAAGAAATTAAGAAAAGTAAAAATTTATTCAACGTCTCTATTTTTGCTTGTAAAGTAAAATATCTAGTTTAGGAGCCAAAAAACTAAATCTTACCAGATGCCAGATATCTCAAAGTCACAGCTAGTTTTTCGCCTGGAGTTATAGTTTTCTGCACGTTTGTGTCTTTCCCAGAGATATACGGCGTAACCATTTTCAGTAATAATTGAAATGTAGCCGTCTCCATATGTAACCGCCTTCGATAACCTTCAGCATCGTATAACAGAGGAAAATACAATTCTGTTTTTTATTGCTGAAATACATTTGCAGCCAAACATTCACATACATAATAAATGCAACATTCTTACTGATTGCATGGAATTTTACAACATGCAAAATTATGGAAGCAAGATGTGACTAGTGTAATATTTCACAAAATCAGTGCAAATGAAATTAACCCTTTTGCACTCCAAAAGATAATAAGATGCATAATTACACATGTGTGAGTGTAAGGATTGATTTAGCGCTTTAGGAAGCTGAAAAATATTGTCATAAATTTGTTTCAATTTCTAAAAATTAATCTGTGCGTTTTTGCTATTATACGGTTTTCATAAGTGCTTTCCAATGAGAATGTGTAAACGATGCATCATTCAGAATGTCGAGTCTGGTTATATGTGTTTAAAAGCAATGATTTATTGTAAGAAAGGTGCAATATTTGGATGCATTTTTAATGAAATTATATAAATAATAAAATCTAATTGAATATGGCTATTATAGGTTAGATTCTCCACTTGTGGCTACTGCACTTGTATTGGCCACATTGGATCTGTTTTCCATTAATTAACCAGTAATTTCAAATTAATCAATAAAATGCATTCCAAAACTTTAAACAATCCAGATTTTACTATTTTTATTCTGATTTGTTCATTTTTCTCAAACATGCGACTTGTAAAAAAAATTACATGTATGCTCATGTATTGTTTGCTCACAACTGTTAAGGTTTTTGTTAGGAAACAAGGTTTTACAGTTTTTTATCATCAGGTTCTCAGAATTAACTGTTTATTCTAAAACTGATTACCCTTAGGGTTTATGAGGAGTAAACTTTCTTTTTAATCTGATTTCACATCAAAATTAATTATTTTTAAGATTAAATAGGTGGTGGCTAAAACTGGAACTCTAAATTTACTATATGCATCACTTTTGGCCATGCCCCCTTTTTTTAAAAGAAACAAAGAAATTTTTATAGAAGTATATATTACATGTATATTACCAACCAAATTAAATGTTTGTTTTTTGCTTTCCTGTCTCTTTAACTTATACTTGCAGCTAAATTCAACTTATGTATATTTTATTTTAAGTTTTTACAAATTCAACAAAAAATAGTTTATAAAACATGAAAATAATGTAATAAAATACATACTGAATAAAAAAATGCTTTATTTTTGCTTAATATTTATTAAAATGCCTGTTTTATAGTATGATATTAATGTGGTCAAAACTGGTGTATAGAAGTGGCCAAAACTGGTACAAATTGGGATAAATTATTTAAAAATTCATAACTCAAAATATAATTTTTTCCAGAGAAAGATTTTAGAATTAAAAGGAAGGAAATAAAAGTTACTAAAGAATAATGTTGTATGGCTTAAAAAGCGTTAGCCAGTCATCCAAAGTGAAAATTCAAATTTTCTCTTAATGTTGCGAAAACTGGAGAATCTACCCTACATTAACTTCATATTATTGCGCAAAACTATAAAACAATATACTACATTCTGAAAAAGTTGCGTCAAGTTCAAAGTAGTAAATAACTTTCGATTGGTTCCTCTTTCCTCAGAGAAATTGCTCTACCAAAGAAATTCACTGCATGTTTAGAAAATCATTACGAATTCTGTATGTTTATTAAGTATATAGCAGGTACTATATACCAGATACTATAGTAAACTTTTTCGTTTGGTATTTTGCTCTGTTTTATTTTTTAATTTGTATTCTATTCGTATTACGTGTTTCTTTATCATTTGGTTTCTCCCCCGGGGGCACTGCGAGTTCACAGATGAGAAGTCGCCGCATAAGTAAGCGGGTTCTCACTTCCCCTCGGGGTATAGTAATAATGGGTGTCGATTTACCTCCCACCAGTGATAGTACGTACCTCCTTTGGGAAGGGCGGGCAGTGGCCGGTTATGGCTGTTAGGACTCTGACCTCAGTATCTGAGCTGTTACAGAGATCGTTCTTCAAATGACCTCGTCACGGCGGAAGTAACTTGGTTTCCGGTTAATATTTATAATATTAAAATATCTCTCCCGAGATGAACTGAGTTTCGTCAAATCTTCAATAAAATAATTTCATACGCAAGGAAGCTTAAAAATCTAATAGTCAGGTTTTTAATATAACGTCTAAAATTGATTTTTTTAGAAGATAAACTTTGGATTTCAAGTAACTGGACATGTTCTTTCCTCAGGATGGATTTACAATGATTAGAAAAGAATAAAGATTATTGAATTTTCTTCCTGTTTGAGTAATTCATTTCGTTAATAAATTCATTGAACTTAAAGTAAGCAAAAGAATGCTTTGCAAAAATGAAGGCAAGTTATATAAATGAAGCGAGAAATGAATGAGAATCAACATAAACTTAATAGCGAACTGAGCAACTTAAAAGCGAAAGAAAAAAAATCATCTCTATATAAAAAACATTAAGGTACGTTACAAAGAAAAGAGGTCAATTTCTCTTTTGCCGATGGCAATTATCGGTTTGTTTACAAAACAAAACCGGTACCCTCCTCCATGTTAGGCATAACCTTAAAGGCATAGCCTGCAAGTATATTCATTGTGGTGTGTAAAACTTTTTCTAGGAAAAAAATGTGTTTAACACGTAGAATTCACATTATTTCTTCAATATAATAAAACTTTGGATGAAATTATTCAAAAGACATCCGTTAGAAATGAAATAGACAGGCTTGGTGAGCGTCAAAATAGTCTAAGTCAGCTATGGGAAAATCGTGTTAATTCTCAATTGAGGTGAACATCGTGGAATTTACTATTGTGAACACTGTATATTGGGTACTTTTCCGATATATGCACAACACTTGGCAACTTTTTTTTGTCTTGAAATTTTCTTGGAGCGCTGAATCGCCAGCTTGGCTCAACTTCTTTCTTGACAATAGTTGAGCCCGCTGTATTTTTGCGAGCAGAAGCGTCAGGAGCCAAAATTCGCCAATTTTGCAGAAAATGCGTAGTGTGCGTATAACGGAACGCAAAAGCTCTGCTCGGGATCAGCTAGTTCAAATAAAAAGAACGTATCTTTTTATCTTTTATTCCTCAATTTTATATTGGAGCGATTGTAATTTAAATTTACCGTCTACATGAAAATATATGTCCTTCAAAGAACATTGAAGAAAAATTAAAAATGAAAAAATATCAAGGACCACTAAAGCATAACCAAAAAGAATCTTTATTACTATCGGAGACAGTATAAAATGCTGCCCTGTCTTTAAATCTAAAAAGTGAAGAAAATGAACTGAAGGCTATTTTCCTCTTAGGGGAAAAACGTGGAACCCAGGCCGATCTCGAGAAAATCGGGAACTATAACTACCATTCCATGTCATAAGCATTACTTTCTTCTTCTTTCAGTCTTGGAAACCTTAACCGTACGTTCGCTTCTTACCGAAAGGGATTCAGAAAAATGAAACTTACTGCCGTACGGTTCAGTAATATCAATATTTGTTGGACTGCGGTTGAACTTTAATCTAAGGAACAAAAATTTTCTTTACAGAATGTTCTTTCATTGAATTTATAAAAGGAAGAAAATGAATTTTTAAGCCAACATACACAAAATATCAGATGAAATTTGAAAAAAGCCCATGGATATCAAATCTATTTTCGTTTTCCAATTAGAGCTCACTTAAAATCTGGTACTTTTCGAATATAATCTGGATTGTTTGCATAATTTTCAACAAATTATCATTCTGTATAATTTGGCTTAGAGATGGTTACGTTTGGCTACTTGTATTTCAAAGTGACAAATTATCTTTGTTGAATTGGATATCAAAATCTAAAACAAAAAGGAAAATCAAAATGGGATTAAATTTTTTATTTGCCAAAATCCTGTTGTTGTAAAAACGTTACGAATAATTATCCAGTTCACTTCAAAGGAGTCGTATAACAAAATCCAATTTATCTTAATCTCTCAGGTTATGGTAATTGAATTCACAAAGTTAGTATCACGGATAGGGTTCAAAAGTTTAAAAAATCGGTCGTAAAGAGAAATAAAGAAAAATCTTATTTGCCCACAAACAAAATTTCAATCAATATCCAGATTTCTTGAGATTGATCTAATAAATCCAGTTACATTACAAACGCCATTAATATTGAAGCTAGAAATATGCAGCAGTAACAGTACGAGAAGGGTTTCAAACTCAAATTCTAGCACGGTCCAAATAAACAAAGTCTAAGTTTGTATGGGCAGCAAAAATTAAAATTTCAAAAACACAATATAAAAAATAACAAAGAAAATGGTAAATTTAATAATTTTTTCATGATACTTGGCATCTCTTCTCTGCTACCATATTTCCTTCTTCAGGAAATATCTTGTCCACAGTGATTAATTCCAAAACCGATCCAAGGTGAATGTCAGTAATTCTGGATCTGACAGGAGACCTTTTTTTCCTTTCATAAGTGAAAATAATTTCTGGTACAGATAAGAATTTCAGAACGTGGAAATAATTTCGTATACAAGTTTCTGAGTGTTTTCAAACCTGGCTGGTAAATATTTGTAAAATTCAGGCATCAATGAATTTTACTTTCAAATCTGAGTAGCACTGGATCTTGATTACCTCCATTTGCATATAGTTAGATACTGATTCTATATCCGTTTCTATAAAAATTCGTTTCATTCCGCAGTATCAGTAGAATACTAATTACACTGGACAACAACAATTTTGTTGCCCGTATGATTTTAGCTAATTCTTATGTACTTTCACGCTCTGAATTCGAAAAACCAATCAGAATTTGTCTATCACCCTCCAATTTTATGCAACATGAACTCGCACAAAAACCTCTGTCCACTCCTTTCTTTTATTTGAATCAATGTCGTAGCCAGGATATTTTTTGTTGCCTTTGAGATTTTAACTGATAATGGTGTTTTCATGGTCACTGAACCCGAATATAATCCCGGAAAACCGCTATACCATACCGTTTTTCAGCAACACTACTCGTAATTGCTTACATGTACATAGAAAATGTCATTGAAATATATCGGATCTTCTGTCAAAAATACTTTCCGAAAAAATTAAATGCCGGCCAAGAAGATAATGTTTGGGTTTGAAATGCTCTTACAAATATAATTTTCATAAAGAAAAGGCTGTATGTCAAAAATTGTAACAGGTGTTTTTGGATCGAGAATCCTGCAACGCAAATACGATTCAATGCATGAGTCACTTTGTAAGGACACATGTTTCTGTTTGGCAACACGTGGAAGCTTTTGCCAAGATGGTGATGTGATATTCTGCAATGATGTTGACTCGTTGTTTAAGGCTCTAGGACTACAACATAACCCTCAAGAATGACGTTTGTTTATAGACTCTTCAAAGGTCAGTTTAAAAGTACTTCTGTTACTCAATGGTAACAAGCACCTTCCGATTCCTGTAGCATATGCTGTTCGTATGAAAGAAACATACTAAACCTTGAAGCATATGTTGTTCAGCATTGAGTATAGTAAGCAATCTTGGCATATCTGCGCCGACTTGAAAGTGATTGTCGTCTTAGTTGGATTGCAAGCAGGCTACACCAAGTTTTGTTGTTTTCTGTACCAGTGGGACAGCAGGGACATAAAAAAACACTACATCAAGAAGGTGTGCCCCAAGCGATAGTTCCTCATACTGGGTGTGAAGAATGTAGAGAACGAACCACTAGTTGCCTCAGAAAAAATTCTCTTGCCTCCATTGCACATCAAATTAGATTTGATGAAAAATTTTGTTAAAGCGATGAACTGTGGAGGAAGTGGGTTTTAGTACTTACGTCTGAAGTTTCCAAAAGTGAGTCAAACAAAAATTAAGGAAGGCATATTTGTTGGGCCTCAAATTAGACAGCTAATGAAGGATCCGGTGTTTGAGAGTAAATTGACTAAGAAGGAAGCCGCAGCATGGACATCGTTTAAGGAGTTAGCAAAAAACGTTCTTCGGAAATCACAAAGCGGAAAACTACAGGCAAATCGTCAATAACTTGCTTAAAGGCCTACAAAACCATGGGATGCAACATGTCGCTGAAAATCCATTTCTTGCACTCCGTCTTAGAATTCTTCCCTGAAAACTTTGGATCACTGAGCGACGAGCATGGTGAACGGTTCCATCAGGATATCTTGAATATGGGAGCTTGTTATCAAGGGAAATGGAATCCCAAAATGTTAGCCGACTATTGTTGGACATTGAAAATGGATATTCCTCAAGCCAAGCACAGTCGACAGGTCAAGTACACAAGAAAGTGAAGGTTTGTAACATTTTAATATGCCTGTGTAAATACTACAAGCTGAATATGATTTCCTAATGTATATAATAAGAGTTACTACGTTGCTCAAAAACTATGGGTGATTGAAAAAACGGTTAACAGATTTGAAATCAGTGCACAAAAATACATAGGTATAACCCTTTCTTTCTCAAGCAACATGAAAAAAATTTTTTGTTGTCCAGTGTTATTTTATTATCGACTCCCTAAATATACGCTGTTATTGGTGGGGGAAATGGTGGGTCGATTTAACACGACTAAAAATCAGTCATTTGCGAATATTGTGGTATGTCATTAATAATTCTGTATAATTATAAGTTTAGAAAAATTAAACAGAAAAATTTAACTTAAAAAAATTGCTACATACTGGGCCGCATGCGACCAGCTAACCGCGAGTTTGACTCTCTTGAACGTACTATCAACAAAAAATCTGAGATCTGTCCGCAAAATTCAAGGTCTTCAAAATCGATTTTAATACGAAATATTTAAAAAAGATTCAAGAACATTTAAAGAAACAAAAATATTCTTAAAAAACACACTTTTTTTGCAAAATATTTTTTAAATATTACTTCAAAATCAGCTTCAAGAGGCGCCTTTAATTTTGAAAATAATTCATAAAATGTGAGGAAGAAATGCTAAGGGATGAAACATTTTTTTGTCAATGCTTTGGAACATTGTTTACTACCACAAAAGGCCTTACTTTGTTGTTTCAATATTTGTCTTTTGTTGCTGACACAGCTATCATTTACGCTTAAAGTTGCTTTTTTGTTATAATAGAGCAACTTGAACCATTTAGCATCGAAACTGCTCTCTTCGCCATTAAATAATATGCATCTGATCTCCACAAATCTCTCCGAGTTGTCATTATATGGTTAAATGCTAATTAACTGTTTTTTAATAGCAAAAGGGCCAGTTTCACCCAAACTGCTTCCAGTGGCGGACTGGGTCTGAAAATAGTGATTGCCAGGAATCGGTGAGGGCCCACACATATCTACAATCATATTATGAATTCATATATATATATATATATATATATATATATATATATATATATATATATTATTTTATATTTAATTTTTTTTATAT
Organism: Araneus ventricosus; assembly: GCA_013235015.1. NCBI lineage: Eukaryota > Metazoa > Arthropoda > Arachnida > Araneae > Araneidae > Araneus > Araneus ventricosus. The sequence continues at coordinate 685,374 of BGPR01000343.1, read as the reverse complement.
TTAATTATATTAATCTAAATCTATAATATTTAATAATTATGTATTAAATTTAATTTTTTAAATATATATTTGATTTTTCAGCGTCTTTAAAATAAATCCCTTTAAACACCCCTTAATTTTCTACGTTTAAAATAGCGAAATTATGATTAAAGTTATTTGATTTTAAATTCCGGAAGTTAAATATTTCATATACGGTTTTAGCGACAAAGTATGAAGGAGAAATGCTGCCCATTACTAGGGCATCTGTTGAAAGAGCCGGGAACCTTTGAAACAAATTTCTTTGGATGATTTAGTTTAGTAATTTGTACTGATAATGTTTCAGTAATTTGTAACTAAACTGGTATCATTAAAAAGATATTTTTGAATTATAAGTAATTCAAAAATCATTTTGTTAGATAGTATTCTTTGAAAATATTGAATATTTTTTGAAAATAATACGAAAAAACGCCAAAATCTTGCTAATTTTTAAGTGACTGAAATTTCTATTTACTTTTGGACTTTAAAAAGTTGACAATTATTTTCATCTTTTTTTGAAGAGCATGTGTTCCAAATTTCATAAAGATCGAGTAAAACTATAGATTTGTACAAAATACATCTTTATAATGTAAAAAACTTCTTTTGTTGTATTAAAATGCAGTCCATTTTCATTCTTTCGCTAGTTTTTTTCTTCTTTAAGTCCAGTCTTTTTCTTTCTTTCTTCGTTACTTAAAATAAATTTAGTTTTTGATAGATTTTCTATGTTATTTTAATAAATTTACTTTTTAGCGATTACATTAAGCTAATCTTTCTACTTAAGGCAAGATAATCTTCCTGGAGATTATGCAATTCATTTATTTGATATGATGAGGTTAAATTTTCACTTTATAATAAGCTTAATAATGCGCAATAATTGTAGATAATAATTATGCAAAATTTCAAAAAATAATCTTCACTGAATCTCGTGTTTTTTAGACTTTTTTAACAGTGGAATGCAAAGACTTATGTCAAGACATTAGTTACATTACACAAAAAAACATACTGCATCAAAATTTATCTGAAATGCTAATACATTTTCTATCTACTGCTTTTTTTTCTTCTTTTTCTTCAACTAATTTCTTTCTCAGTCTTTTGTAGCAATTAATACTTTAAACTTAACAAAAATTAAATAAATTGGCTAATTTAAAGTTTGTTAATATAATCAAATTAAGACAATTAATAAGATGGACGAGTCGGTTGGTAGCCGAATGCGGCTAGTGTTTAATACTACAAAAGCAATGTAAAAATAGAGAAATAATAGTTTCAGCTTACCTCTTTTTCTTATATTTCCTTTTGCAAGATGTGCTACATATGTCTTTACTCTCTTACGACTAAAAACAGAAATAACACTTTTCTCACCAAGCATTTTCCATGAAAGAAAGACCAATAAGACTGAGGCCCTCTTTAAACGAAACTCCTTTACTCTTCTAAACGCAAACTCCCCCCAAACGCATAAAGAAATTCGTGAGTGTCATCTTTTCGTAGATGTTATTTAGTGTCCTAGTCACAGTTTTAGAAAACCTTTTCTTACAGGCGAGTTCCCTTGTTTGTAAGATTTATGACAGTAAAATTAAACTACAAGAAAGAAAGAAAAAAGCACCTCTTATAGCCATCCCTAACAAGAACCGCACCCTTTCTGCGCAAAGGGATGCAATTCCTTCCGTTTTTCTGGGGTCTTCCGAAACCAACAAAAAATCTTAAAGAGTATTGTGGCTCGACTTTGCACCGAAGAGCTACCCTGTTCCAATAGCCCGAGGGTTTGTGGGATGGCTGCAACATTCTGGAGAAACATCTGTAAATGAACGGAAGGTCAAAGGCAGTGGATAGAGGCCTCAGTACAGTTCCTACGGGCAGTTGTAATTGCGTATGCATCTTGGGTTGGTATTCGACCACCCGCTGTTCGCCCGCCACCCAAAACATGGACTTTGGGTACAGGGCTATTTTATTTTATTGCTTTAGAAAAGCTTACTACAAATAAAGATATCTTTTTTTTTCTCTCCCACACTTTCTGGGGGCCCAAATTGTCTTCTGTTTAAGGGATCCACTTGCCATCGGGTAAGCTTGCAACCTCGCCAGTCCGCCACTGACTGCTTTAATCAGTCTCTTGTTTCTCCTGCTTACTCATAATCGTTTTTCTACTTGTGAAACGTTAGTTTTGCAATCAAATACGCACCTCAAAATTCTTCGAAGAGAAATAAAAGCATATAACTACTCTTGCTATCTTCGTGAAATGAAGAAGATGTAACTAAATATAACCTTTCACTTTAAAAAAAGAAAATACTGAGAGCAATTTGAAGTATGATAAAATCATCTTCACAAAAAAGTGACATAAATTGTTAATCGAAAATGAATTGACAAAGAAGAAGATGCTTCTAGCACTAGCATATAAAATAAAAGAAATACATTGGAGAGGTTTTTGAATTAAAAGCCTAATGGTGTTTGGACTCTTTGAATAGAGAATAAAAAATAGACACTGGAAAGTTATCCTTATCGTGTAGCTGAAATAGGCTTTTTTTCTTTCAAGTCTTAAATTCATTAATGGATTAAATTAAGAGACAATGTAAATTTGCGTAGTAAAGAAGCACACTGGAAAAAATTAAATGCTGTAATGCTATTTTTAATTACGAAATAATGAAATCTTATTTGTTTGACTTTGAGAGGTTTTCCTCCTTAATACGGATTATTGTGTACAAAATTTCTAATTTTTATAAAATTTCCAGCGAATTAACTCTTTAAGAAAACAGTATGCCCATTTCTTTTAATCTTTTTATTATTTTCATTTTAAAAATAGCTTCTTGTTCTTAAATGTTGCTCTTAAACTAAATGGATTTTATATATCTTATATTTTCTACAACGAAGTGCAAAAAATTATCACTCTCATATTTTCTTAAATAACTTGAGAGACAAAGCAAATGGAATAGCAAAAGAAATAAGTTTGGTTTTTAGTAAGACATAATATACAAACTGAGTAGTATACCTTATGTCAAATTACATTGGAATACAAAATTATGAAGGTGTTATATTTTATTTTAAGTATAAATTAATAGTTTACATGAGAATGAGCCTGAATGCCCAGTCTTTATTCAATGCAAAAAACTCGTTTGTGTACTTTATATCCAAATTATGAAGACATTTGAGGTAGCATTTCGAGGGATATTTCATCGAGAGGGCTGAGCAGACCGCTAGACCAACACTACCTTCTTTTCTACATCGAGATATAACAAGAAATGCATATCTGATATTTTTCACTCTCGATGGCACGGTGATTAGGGCATTCACATTCATAATAAGCTTCATGGCACACATAAGCCTAACATAGATCTCTGGCCGGCATTACCCAAGAGACAATTTGGCACTATTTTAACTCCACTGAGAATTCGGCACACACGATTCACTCATCAACATCTGCTGCTGGGAGAGCCTCAACCTCTTTCTGCAGTTTGCAATTGTACAATGTCTGCCTAGCACATCGTTGCAGAGTGTCCACGCTTTGCTTCACAACGGCGAACTTCTTTCAAGATGTTTCGTCCAAATTTGAGTGATTTGATTTCCAGAACTCCTCATGTCAACCTTTTTAGTTTTCTGGAAAATGCAGGGTTTTTAAAATCACAATTAACTTCATTTAGTTTCACTTTCGGGTATACTTCTACCGTTGTTTCATTTTTATCTCTTCAACACGATGTTACATTTTTGGACACTTGCACGTCTTGTTTATTTATGTATTATTGAACACGACATACTCCTCACGCGCCACAAATGTACAACACGAGGCTTAGAGAAGTAAGAACACAAAACTATTCAGTCTTTGACCCAAAAAATAAAATAAAAGCAAAGAAAAAAATTAAAAGAAGAAGAAATCTAACAAATAATGCAAAATAATAAGATGAAGCAGAGAATGCATTAAAAATAAAATAATAATAATAACAATAACAAAGAATAGTTCTGAACTACATCAAAAAATGAAAATCAAAATTTCAATAATCAAAGAATTAAAATTATGCAGAAGTAAAAGGTACAAAATACCTTTGTACCTTTGGGAAAAGAAAGAAAAAATGCATACAAAAAAAATAAAAAAGGTGGAGGGCACATGAGGAAAAAAAACATCATTACAATAAAATTGAGCAAAACAAAGTTACAAAGATTACAAAAAGTGCATAAAATTTTCTAATCAAAAGGAAAAACATTATTTATAATTACAAGTGTGAACAAATACTGCAAAAGATAAGAAAGAGGACTTTGTGCTAATGAATGAAATCAGGGCGACAGGCCAATCCTTTTCTGAAACGACAAGTTTTTGTTGTAAAATTTTCCGGCAATCATGGACATTCAGGCATCGAAAATAATATGCTCTACGTTTTGAATTTCTCTTGCAGAACACTTCACTAGTCTGTCGATGTCAACCTCTTTAAATATTCTCCAAAATTACCATGTCCAGTAAGGAACTGAGTCACTTTAAAAGAGCAGAAGAAGAAAGAATTTCGTTCAAGCCTGTGTTTCACCGTCGGAAAGAATTTTTTTGTGTGACTGGCTTTTAATGAAAAAGCATACTCTTCTTCCCACAGGCCCAGGAGCTTCTGATGACTGAATCTTTTCCAATGACATTTGGGAATTCCTACGTTTATGTTAATTCGCATAGTAAGGGCGTTCTTTGCCAAAAAATAGGCTCTTTCATTACCAAGGACCCCACGGTGTTCTCTATATGATAAAATAAATAAAAATATTAAAAAAGGGAAATTAAAAATGTGGAAGGGTAAAAAATAATAGTAGACAACGACAAGAAGTAAGAATCTGGTGAATAACTTCATCTGAGGCCAGACATTCATGCAGATTCAAAAATGGAATAGGTTTTCTGTAGAGGAAAAGTCTTTAAGGTCTAATTTAATATCCTCTTTTGGCCTGAACCTAATGACAATAAAATAATGATAATAATAAAACATTTTAAAAATGACAATAAAAATTATAAAAATGCATAAAAACGTCAAAAAATATGATATAAAATCAAAAAATAAAACAAAAAATATTAAAAACCCTAAAAAATCTTTAGGAAAAAAATTTACAAAAGAATTTTTCAAATCTTTTGTTAGTGTTTCCCTCACTAGATGGAGATACGTGTACGAATTTTTTTACATTGTTTATATATTGTAACACACGTATGATATAGCATTCCCCCTTTGTTCCACATATTTTATAAGAGGTAAGAGTTTAATCCCTTCTTTTCACACTTAGTTCTAAAGATTGACTTTAATTTCTTCTTTGTGGAAAAATGTTTTTCTTTCCAATACATCCCGGTTTAGGTTAGGTTCAGGCCAAAAGAGGATATTAAATTAGTCTTTTTCCTCTACAGAAAACCAATTCCATTTTTGAATCTGCATGAATGTCTGGCCTCTGATGAAGTCATTCACCAGATTCTTACTTCTTGTCGTTGTCGACTATTATTTTTTACCCTTACACATTTTTAATTCCCCTTTTTTAATATTTTTATTTAGTTTGTACTTGGCAATTTTTTCCTGGATGATGCTGAACTTGCGCACACCAATTGAATTGCTTATATTATTCCTTGTCTTTTTAGATATTCTTACTTTTTTGTCTTTTTAGATATCCAATGCTCCATATGATAAAATATCCATATGATTATCTTTAAGAGTTCGAAGAATTTTAACCTTCCATCGGGCGCATCTAATCTGTTGAAGCACTCATATTTTTAGTGCTTAAGGGCGCGAATATACGGAGCGTTTACGCCGAAAGTTGCAGCCGTGACGCGACATGTGATCTCGTGTTCTTTAATGGCGCTGTTCACACTGGCGCGGCAAATTGGGTAACCAGTTCTCGTCGCGCGCGTATCATCCTTCCCCAATGAAACAGCTCCGGTTTCTCCGGCAAATCGTCGCATGGTCCCATAGTAACGAGTGACAGTGTTCACACGTGCTTTTTTGCAAAAGCGTTTTCGCTCTACCCGGATGGCAACTCCAAGCACCGATTCTGTTCATTAAAGTTAAATAAAAACTTATAAGATTTTAGATGATTTAAAACAAATTTGTTTTTGTTTCTTTTTCGATTAATTATACTTGGTTATGCTGATATTATGATTTTTTAGAAATAATTAAAGCGAATATGTCTGTATTTGTACAGGATGAAAATGTAAAATGAAGTTAATTTTTTTCACCTTTTCGAGATAACTTACGAAAATATTATTGATTATAATTTTAATGTATTATTTTATTTAGAAGGACAATTATAATACATTTTATTTGATAATAAAAGCTAAATTAAACTGTTTTATTATAAAGGCATATTCAAATTTTATTTTCTTATAAATATCTTTAACAGGCGTATTGTGAAGAAATGCTTTTGCTAAAATTTGTATCTACGATAATACGAGGGGACGGCTTTTTTTTCAAGGAAATAGTCTTTTCATCGTTACTCGCTTTATACTCAGATTTTCATTGATACATTAATTAAACTGGTCGCTCATTCATTAAATGAATCAAGTTTTCTTCTAAATTTAATTTTTTTACTTTCTCGTATAGGAAATGTACAAAGAGAAAATATTGTAATCGTGAAAAAAATTCGAACTCGTGATTTTGACGAATCTCCACGTTTTAGACCTCCTTGAGTCCGAAAAACACAATTTTGGAATTATGTCTGATTCTCCAGTCAACAGGTCAGAGCTGTAACGGAGATATTTAGCTTTGTAACGTTTTGATGATTGAACGCGCGTTGAAACATTTAGTTATTATTGCGGTATTATCAGCGAAAATTATAAGTGTCAATGTGAGGTCTTCGAATTATCGTTGACATAAAGATTCTAAAGTGTCGGCGAGAGAAGCCCCCCTGCGGGATACTGTTCCTGACAGTTCTGGGGGAAGAGATAATACCTTTGACTTGTATTCTAAAGTTGCATGAATGAAGACACGGATGAATTATTTTGATGAGTTGAGCTGAAAATCCAAGTCGCATGAACTTGGAGATTAAGCCTTTGTGCCAAAATTTTGTCAGCGGTTTTGGCTATGCCCAGAAAAATGTAATCCATGTTTTCATCAATCCATCAGATTTCGACATTCGATTGTGAATCATCGTAACATTTAGCAGATGGTGAATGGCAATAAATTTTATATTTGCTCAAATTAGCTAATTTTAGTTTGCTAGTTTAACGCCATTAGCCTTTTAATATTTAAATTTTTCTTGATTACCATTTATATTTGAAATTTCACACCATTTAAAAATGATGTTGATAAGCTTCTACACATGTTAAGAAGTCACAATCATTGCTTCTGCTGTGATGATTTATTATCAAAGCATGGTTGTTTAATGGAGTGTTTATTTTGTGTTATTCAACATAAGAAGAAAGAATGACACGACTGCCATTAAAACAAATGGAAGAGGTTTTGTGTATACTTCGGTGCATCCTTAAGAATATAATAAATGCGAAAGTGTGTCTGTCTGTCTATCTGTCTGTCTGTCTGTTTGTTAAGCTTTCACGACCAAACTACCAAACCGATTTGGATGAAAATTGGCAGAGTTGTAGCTTCAAACCCAAGAACGGACATAGGCTAGGTGAAATCACGTTAAATTAATTATTTTTGACTGCAGATTAAAAATAGTTAACAAAGAAAGCCCATTGACTCCGCGATTCGCGATGAAGATTTTTATTTTTCAACTAGCTGTTACCCGCGACTTCGTGCGCGAAGAATTTGAATTATTCTTTTTTTAATTCACGAATGTAAATGTTTTGTTGGATTTTGAAAAGGGAAAGGAAAAGTTCTGACGGTTGATAATACTTAATTGGACCGCTGACAGGAGTGTACTGTACATGTATGCTGATATAGTTATGTAAATTGTTTATCTATGATGATATGCTTTTGTATACCACGTTATTTGCACGGATGTAGAGGTTGTGTGGGCTGTACACACGTGAACAGGCCACATATAGTTGCCCATGGGAAAAATATGGTTTTTCCAAATGTACGCCTGCCACTTTCAGTGTCTGGCCCTGAGCCTCGCAAATGATATTTTTACAGGGATTTGTTACCTTTTGAACTGAGATGATAAATCCTTCGGTATTATGGGAAGGCGTGGAATTAAAACACTCTCTCTTCTCCCTATATCAGTCATAACAGTAGCTTTCACGACGTTTGTACCTAGGTGTGTAATTTTTAACCGTGTGCCATTGCGCAGTCTCGGTATATCGAGGTTACGTATTAGGAGTACTGGCACATCGACTATCATTCTAGGCTTGTCGGAAGGTGCCCCTGACAATTCTAAGATCTTGAAGAGCTCTACAGAATATGATGCTCCTTGTTAATGCCCATTACCGTATCTACAGAAGGATATTCTGTAATATCTCACTGTGAAAATTAAACAAAACATCGAGAGAATAATTCATTAACGTCATTGGATCACTGTGTAACCTTATTAAAAGCTGTAAATGCTACCACAACAGGAAATGGGAAGTGTAAAGTCTCCTTTGTTGTTTATAGCCAAAGAAAGCAATATTTTCTTATATTAATTTTAACACTTGCAAAATCCCGCGCGCGAAACAGTAATTTGGCTTGAGTTTATTTCTATAAGAATAAAAAGTATTGTTAGAAATTACGTTAAAAAATATTTTTAAACCTTTATCGCAATCGGAGAAAATATTTCATCGCAATGGCATTAATAGCATTAAAAAGATCATTTTCTGGTCTTTAAAATGGCATAAAAATAATTGTTGTCTAATAAAGATTTCAGAAGTTATTGGCGAAAAACGTCTAAGCATTAGGCTTAAAAGCGGCTAATGTTCGTTATTTAATTAAATATATTAAGAACTAATTAACTCTGAAAGTTGAAAATAGCACCTTGTGTGTAAATTTCATGTCGCTAACGTTCACCGTTTAGGAGGAGTTCTTGTGACCGACCTATCGATCCACAGACAGACAGATACATGTAATTTCTGCCTTGTTTTATAAATATTTATAAATGTAAGCAAAATTTTCAGAAATAAAGGCAAATTAGTTCAAAGTCTAACCATTTCCTAGCAACTGAGTAGCTATAAATTTGCGTTATTTCAAAATCGTCTGCACGTAAAATTTAAAAAATTAATAAAAATTGAATGAAAAATGTCACAGAAATAAAATTGGTATCATTGAAAAGGTAAAATTTTTATCTTTAAAATGGTATAAATCTAATTTGTATCGGACAATTTGGTCCGAAGTTACAGCGGAAAAAAGGATTACGTGATAGTTGATTTTAAAAATAATTTATTCCACATGTTTTCGCATTCCTAAAGGATCACGTGACAGCTGATTGAAAAATAAAAATTTTCATCGCGAATCGTGGAGTCAATGGGCTTTCTTTGTTAACTATTTTTAATCTGTAGTCAAAAGTAATTAATTTAACGTGATTTCACCTAGCCTATGTCCGTTCTTGGGTTTGAAGCTACAACTCTGCCAATTTTCATCCAAATCGGTTTTGTGGTTTGGTCGTGAAAGCTTAACAAACAGACAGACAGAAAGACAGACAGACAGACAGACACACTTTCGCATTTATTATATTATTAAGGATAAACTGTCACGTGATACTTCAGGAATGCGAAAACATGTGGAATAAATTATTTTTAAAATCAACTATCACGTAATCCGTTTTTCCGCTGTAACTTCCGAACAAATTGTCCGATACAAATTATTTTTATACCATCTTAAAGATAAAAATTGTACCTTTTCAATGATACCAAATTTACTTCTGTGGCATTTTTCATTCAATTTTTATTAATTTTTTAAATTTTACGTGCAGACGATTTTGAAATAACGCAAATTTATAGCTACTCATTTGCTAGGAAATGGTTAGACTTTGAACTAATTTACCTTTATTTCTGAAAATTTTGCTTATATTTATAAGTGTCCATAAAATAAGGCAGAATTTACATGTATCTGTCTGTCTGTCGGTCGATCGGTCGGTCACAAGAACTCCTCCTAAACGGTGAACGGTAGCGACGTGAAATTTACACACGGCATTTTAGAGCATATTTTTAGATAAAAGGTGTTATTTTCAACTTTCAGAGTTAATTAGTTCTTAAGATATTTAATTAAATAACGAACATTAGCTGCTTTTAAGCCTAATGCTTAGACGTTTTTTGACAATAACTTCTGAAATCTTTATTAGACAACAATTATTTTTATGCCATTTTAAAGACCAGAAAAGGATCTTTTTAATGCTATTAATTCCATTGCGGTGAAATGTTTTCTCTGATTGTTATTAAGGTTTAAAAATATTTTTGTAACGTAATTTCTAACAAGACTTTTTATTCTTATAGAAATAAATTCAAGCCAAATTACTGTTTCGCGCGCGGGCCTTTGCCAGTGTTAAAGTTAATATAAGAAAATATTGCTTTCTTTGACCATTATCAACAAAGGAGACTTTATACTTCCGGTTTCCTGTTGTCGTAGCATTTACAGCTTTTAATACGGTTACACAGTGATCTAATGACGTTAGTGAATTATTCTCTCGATGTTTTGCTTTACTTTCACAGTGAGGTATTGCAGAATATCCATCTGTAGATACGGTAATGGGCATTAACAAGGAATATCATATACTTTCCTTTGTCGTCAATTCATTTTCGATAAACACTTTAACGGACTCTGTGAAGGCCACTTTTTGACAAAGATGTTTTTATTTCTTTTGAAAATGCTTAATGTTTTGGTACCAAGAAAAGTGAAATGTTATTTTTACTCTTGCTCGTAATCTTAAGAATAGAAGTTTAAGTTATACAGCGAGATAACGAACGTAGTTCGTTACATTTTTATATGTCCTTTAAAAATATTGCGAAGCCGCATATATTCGATTATCAGGGTGAAAAGAATAAAGTTACACAATACTTTTCACAGTGAAAGCAAAAAGATAATAAAGCACATCAGTAAAATAAAAACAAAGTAATATAAAAATATAACAAAGAAATATTTGCAAGCTCTGTATTATAATCATACCTCAGAATACAATTGAAATAATTATTTTTCTGTTTTTTTTAATTTAGGTCATGTATTTCCTTTAATTAATAATAACTCGAAATAAATAATTTCGTTACTTTTATTCTGATATATCTGTAACAACTTTTGCGTGCCATGATACGCTTTAACTAGAATGAGTTTAGACTTCAATATAAATACAATTTAGCTTTCAATGTGCTAATCTGTTTTAACAATAGCGGGTGAAGCTGGTGAACAATATCTATATGCAAATACATACAAATTTAAACCGTTTGACACAGCATGGAACCAATCTACATACCATCTATAAAAGAGCACTTAACAGAACAACCAATTCAATAATTTTAAAAGGCCGGGTTTAAATGCTTGATTAATGTTCTGTTTTGAACCATAACTGAAGGTTATTTTGGGAAGGATGTCGCAATTTTGAACTATGACCAGATGGCGTTGGCAACATAGGAGCAAGCACGCCGCTCCCTAAACTTCCTTGGGCCGTGGTGGCTTGGTGGTAAGGCCTCAGTTTCAGGTTCTAAACCAGTTTCCATCGAAGAACTCCCGTGTAAGCGGTACTGGCGCAGGCTAAATCTGTTGGGTCAAAAAATGTCCTCCCGTTGTGTTGCGCTGAAATAAGGCTCAGGTGTTGACCTCGTCATCTAACCATGATTCAAAATTGCTATGTCAATACGAAAATTTGCCCTAGAGTTGCTGCAAAACGGGTCGTAAGTACAACTAAGATAAGCTAATCATAAATTTCAATGCTTAATGTGCACCAAATCCACATGCACAGAGGGCAAGATCCTACCAACAAATTGTCGTAGCCTAAAGGGCAAGAGGGGTTTATGGCTGCCTTACTGAAGGATTATCCTAAGGTCCCAAATTAGAGTCATACTTAGGTCACTACAAAATGCTAAGCATGACTGACGATCTAATCTAAGGCATCTGGTGGTACGCCTTTCAAAAAATTCCAAAAAATAAATGATATGGCAAGATATAGAAACTTCATATTACGTATTTACCGATTCAAAGTTGTATGGAATTGCAATACGTGGTTTCAATTCCCATAAAAGCCCTAATATCAATTTCCTCAATGCTTATGAGGTAGAGTAAGGTAAAGATTTCTAAGGTAAATAAGTATATTTTCTTAAGGTGTCTTCTCTTTTTGTTTTATCGTCTTCCCTCTATGTCTTTAGGTGTTTCTTTCCCATGTTTCCCATATCTACCACAGAAACAGTTTCTTACTGTTTATTTTGTTTTTCTACCTGTTCGGATGAGGAATATTTTTAAACAAACAACCCTATAAACGCAATAAAAATGGAATACATCGTCGTAACTTGCGAGAAAGCAACTGACTTTTGAGCCATGGCACCACGTCGCCACCTCCTGCGGCCTTCGCATCCGAGTCGGAGAGACTGCCTCTCCATCGATTGGCCCTCACAGTTAATATCGGAGGTGCGTCAAGAAATGGAATATGGACCGTCCTTCAACACCTTTCTCTCCCTCGCCCCGAAGGACTTCCTCCTCGCTTCCACATGTGCAGCCTCATTGATTGTTTGGGTTTTTCAATTTCCTAACTTCCTGCTGCTGGAAGTTCCGAGATGAGAGCGCTTCCTCAGGAAATTTCCTCGCAGAAGCGAAGTTTCAGCGGACTTCACTTCGCGATCGCTCATATTTCGATATATTAGCCCGAGCTATGTTAAACTTCCTTCTGGCGTGACCGATATTTCATTGTGTGAAAAAGAGTTGTCGCAAAAATTAAACTCAGCTGAACAATGGACTGTCCTACTCAGTTTTTTACTTTCTAGTAGATGAAGTAAATAAAGAGAAGGTATTGTAATCGAGATTGTGATGAATCTTAACGTTTCAGACCTCCCTGAAACCGAAAAATAAGTTTTTGGAATTATGTCTGTCTGTCGGTCTATGAACATGATAATTCAAAACAATAATGAGCTAGACGGATGAAATCCGATATGTCATCTTCAGGCCGAAACTGTAGATTTCTATAAAATTTTAGATGAAATCCGGTTACGGATATTCTGCCCGTCTGTATCCACATGAATACGATAACTAAAACTCGCAAAGAGCCAGATGAATAAAATTTAGTACTCTGTTTGATCATCAGGATTGGACCAATCTATGATAAAGGTTGACCGTTCATCCCTTTTGTATATTTGTGTGAATGTGAATACGATAACTCACAAAGCAACAATTTGCATGAAAGAAATTTGGTATTTTTTCATGTGACCTTCAAATCTGGACAAAATATCTGACCCTACTGGAAGGGAAAATTTCCAAATGCATACTGGGTTTTTTCCTTATGCTACAAAGCGCAATATTCGCGAAGGTAGAAGGAAGAAGACTCCCACTGTTTTTAAATGTATATAGTTTGGGATTTTCAGTGTGTATGTTACAGTGAAAACCCGAAATCAGTCAAAACTCGAATCAACTAGGGAAGACGCGTTCTAACTAAGAGCACTGGGAAAATCCCGATTTAACTAGGGAAAACGCGTTCCAACTAACAGCGCTGGGGAAAACCCGTTTTCCCTAGTTATTTCCGGTTTAAACCGGTTTTGTCCAGTTAAAACCGCTTGAATCTGGATTTGTTGCTTGTGAAATTTTCAAAGCAAGTGCAGTCGTGTAATTTAATTCTTGCAGGAATGTACTTGTACTGTTTGATTTATTTATGATGAGTAAAGAAAATGCTAATGCCCTAGCTAATGCTTTTTGAGCTAAAAATTGTATTTTTTAAAAAACTATTTTTTTCTTCAGTGATAGGTTCTTTCCTCTAAAACTTTTTACAAAGTATAATTAGATTTAAATTAGAACTTGTTATATAACATATTGTTGAAATAATACAATAATTTTGGATAAATACAAATAATATTATCTAATAAATCAGTCAAAACCCGAATAAAACGGGTTTTCTCTAGCGCTGTTAATTGGAACGCGTTTTTCTTAGTTGATTCGGGTTTTCCCTAGATGATTCGGTTTTTCCCTAGCGCTGTTAGTTAGAACACGTTTTTCCTAGTTAAATCGGGTTTTCCCTAGTGCTCTCAGTTGGAAGCGTTTTCCTTAGTTAATTCGAGTTTTGACTGATTTCGGATTTTCACTGTAACATACATATAAGGTATTTTGAATCGGTGCAATCTCTCAGAGCTCAGTCTCAAAACTCAGGATGATTAGTGTGCAAGATGGTTGAGACAAAACTCTTATGCTGTAATCAGGATGGCATTTTCTTTTCTTTAACGTATTATCATTTTGCATACCTTGCTATCATAATTTTATCCATTGCGCATAAATTTAATAAACCATTGTCCATCTTGATATTAAACATACCTTTTCCTCTGATTTTCTACAATTATAATCGAATTGCAATCGTTCATTCATATCTTTTGGTTGCATATATCTTTTTAATTCCACAAAGTTCGCCAATCGTGTTTAGCGATGCCTTTCCTAATTTAGATCATTTGCCTCTCAATGAGTCCAACTCCATGTTTTCAATACTAAGCACTAAAAGAACCAATGATGTTTAACATTTTAATAAGCTGTAACCATTAAAACTGAACCCTCCTTTTAATGAGCATGGGAATTTTTCTATTGACCTCTACTTCTCAGGTTACAAGAGCCTTATCACTCTTGGTTGCACGAGCCTTATCACGTGTAGAATTCATTTTGCTATATTAAATTGTCAGCATTGTTCGGAGTTCGTTCCCCCCAAATTGGTTCTCCTTTCAGTTGCTTCATGGATAACTATTCTTCCGTTTTCTGCCATTCTCTCAACAGATTAAAACCACTGACGCGCGCATTAATTGTTTGCCATGGTGTCTGGTTGGAATCAATACGTGTTGAGCTAATGATATTCTGCGGTAAAAACAGGTTATTGTTTGTTTAAAAAGCTTGAAAACTATGAATGTATGAGCAGTTGTGATGCACTTTGTAAAGTGTATTTAACACGACCTTTTTTTAACCAGTATAAAACCTGTTATGTAGTCTGAAACCGATAGCCATCATTCCATAAAATCGTTAACTACTCAGTTTCTCAGAATTACAGTCTTTTTTATTTTTGTTTAATACCAAATACTAAACGAGAATATTAGTAAAAAAACACTTCATAGAAGCTTCATACCCATATTCGAAGAAAGACAAAGATATCCTCAATGCTTTTGCTTACTTAACTTGGAAACAACTTTTTTTATAACACGTAATAAAATCCAAAATGTGATACAAGTTTCGCAAAGTATTTGAGTATTCAAAGACGACTGGATTTGGTTTGGGATTTTGTGGCGGAAGAGCCTGGATGTTGGCTATACTGCCCCAGGCTTGCTTTTCACTAAGAAATATGAGTGAAAATGTTTATGTGTGTTTGGGAGATATGTACTGTATTTGTACTTTCCCCATGTCCATCATTTTTGCTGCGGGCCGTGAAAATTTCAAATTCCGCAAAGAGGAAAGCTTTCATTTGCATAACTGTGTTTTCATTTTCAGATCAATTTTCTGGATAAAAAGTCACCGAAGCAAAATGGCTTTTGTCTCTTTTTTTTCATGTAAAAATTTGTTCATTTTTTCCCGATGCATGCTTTTGGGATGTAATTATGTCTTAGGATTCTAAGAATAATGTATTCTGCATTTTTCGGAATTGTTATTTTTTGTTCAAATACTCTAATAAACATATTTTCCGCAATCAACAATACAATTACGAATATATGATTGCTGATTGATGTCTAAATACAAAATCAAATGAAATAGTACGATTCTGCTTTTCAGTTTTTGATATTTATAATTCAATTAAATATAAATAAATTCAACAAACACATGAAGTTAATTTAATTAAATTATACTAAAACAATGTTACAGTAGTTGATTTGTTAACTCATAAATCATAATTAAGAAAGCAAAAAAAAAAAAAGGTGAAAATGACATATAATCGAAGGCATTGTACAAGGTGAGAACGAAAACACTGCTTGATTTTGTTATAAAAGATATCATAAAAATATTAATATTAAGATAATTATGATAATAAAATTGTAAATATTAAGATGTTATAAAATTCAGAGTGACTTGAATACTTTAATTCATTAACTCAAAATGTTTCCATGTCTCTTTTGAGAATCAATACTTGTGACTTCGGCAGCTAGAAGACCGTGGCATCACAAATGACGTTCACTCCGATTCAAAGCAGCTTCTATGTGATAGAATTTGTCAAAATAAGCAGTGTGCATTTCAACGGAAGTTTGATGTTGATCCACCTACACAAGAATCCATTTTCAAGTGCAATATAACATTTGCCGAAACTGGGGGCATTTCTGATTTAAAAAGAAGGAATTCTGGAAATTTCCACAACCATCGGACCATACCGTTTATGACGTTTTCTTTTGAGGATACATTAAGGATCCGATTCATCTAACACCACTATCCACAACCCTGATACTTCAGGCACACGTCGGTGCAGCTGCCAATTCCATCATACGCTATCCGCTCCCCAAGTTGTGATTGAAGCTGGATATCATCTCGACGCTCCCAGCATAACAGGTGTAGTGGCGGATTTTATCAATATGAGGCCACAGGCATAAGATTGCTTTGAGGCGCCACCCCTCACCTAATGTCGCAAACTCATCGTCAGCTTAGCACTACGATGTACGGTCCGTCAAAAAAGTATCCGAACGCTGCTCTTTATTCTGAGACTAATTATCGGACAATAAAGCTATAAATGGCTGCCGCCAGAGAAATGTGTCCTCTATAAGTGTATATAAAATTTTTTCATGCAAGGAGTCGTCTTCATATTTAGATTTACACAAACACAATATTTTCAAATGGCAACACCTAATTTTGAATACATATCCAGATTAAAATAGCTCGAATATATATAAAATTTAACAATTTTGAGTAAACAGTTGTTGAGTTATGAGCAATTGAAATTTGGGATTCGTTAAATGGCCCGTCCCGTCTGTTCAAGATGTTCTGAAAGCTTTTGGTTGTTGTTGCATATCTTAAAAACAACTTGACGGAAATGGTTGAAATTTTGAATAGTGAAGTTTTAGGTCATGTTCCTTAGATTGGCATCAAATTTTTTTTGTGTTTCTATTCAAAAATTTTTAACTCATAAATTTAAAAATTAATATATATTAGAAAATATAAGCTAAAAATTTTCAATATTTCCTTCCCCATAAGGTTCCTTAGCAATGACAACCGTTGTCGATGAAAGCCTGAAATAATACGACATTTTTGAAACAATATATTGGAAATAGCGATCAATATAATTGAATTAGGGCTAGGGCACAGGCATACAAACTTTTGCAGGTATATAAAGAGAAATATTGAGATAAATTCTGGAAATCAAAAATACATACGTAATCGGGTGCAACTCATCTACCAGATTAACGCGCCCCTCACTTACATAAAAAAAGCACTATAAAACCACGGACTCCCTAATGTGAGTGGTAGGGAGCCAAAAAGCTATTAGAGGCAGCACAGCTTTCTCGTTAAAACTCTCACTTAGGCACAAAAAAATATGGGTGCTTCATCTCATAGGTTAGACGCACCCGACGGAAAGTTAAAAAGAAGTCGACAGTGAAACGACGAGGGCAATCTCATGTGTGAATTGAATAATTTCATTTAATTAACTTCTTTAGGCACTTTTCAACATGGTCGGGAATTTCTATTTTTCAATAAAAAAACCGAAGTAAAAAAAATAGTTTTATATGACCTGAAGACAACGAGATTCCTCTTAATTCTTCTATTCATTTCCTTTAAGCCCTTATACAGTGTGAAGGACCTAAACGAAAAAGGATGAAAATAATTTTGAAAAAGTCTGCGAAGTGCACTATCCAAATTAAAAACTACCTCTTCACTTTCGTGTGTTTTCTGCTTAATTCTGTACTGACCGTCCCGAGAACTTCGTCGGAAGTTGCAAAAAAGTTCCACCCACACATTCGAGGATTTACTCCCGCTCCGTCTCCCTCCTTCTCGTTAATTTGAGAAGGGGGCAAGAAACTCTCCAGTCCCCCTCCTGTAAAAGAAAGATCCCTAATTTGGATCGATGAAGTTTTTCCGGAAGGAATGAGTTAATCTCTTGTCGGTACAGCAGGTGGCATCTTTCTCCCAGTTCACTTCCTTCTATGGTTAGGATTTCTAAATAATAAGGAATTATGTTTGTATATAATTTAGTTTAGTTTTATTAATGTCACTTTTTTAAGCAATACGAGGGCTATTTTGGATTATATAAACTGAGAAAATGAATCCCAAATTCAAAAAAACTAATCCGCTGATAAAATAATTGCTGGGAACTAGGCAAGGTTAGGAATTACTTTTATACATAAATTCTCAGAATTATTGAAAGTGTAAAATTGTTCTGATTTTCATAAAATAGTATTTGCAAAAGGGTAAAATTGAGTTGAAAATTATTAGATTACGTACTCACGACGAACGTTGTGAAAGATAGTTCTTTGTCTGCTACTTTGGTTTCTTGATTCCCTTAATCACCGATTGTTGAACGAAATAAGGTAAAGAAATTAACAGTTGTAAACAATAGGGATTGGTAACACTCACTTTTATCAAAAAATAATTATAAATAAAGTAAACAGGCTTAGTAATTGACTGGTATATTTGAAAAAAGTCTTGTCGGGAAGCCGAAAAGTAGATTCCTTTTGTCTGGCGAACTAAGGAAAAGACCCCCCACTTCCTTTTTCTAATTTTATACTCTTTGGAGTTGTGAGAGTGAAACTGGATGGAAGAGAATACAGCTGTTGAGAGCTTTCCAACTAGGTGTCGCTTAGTTTTATATTAACGCCCCGTTTTGAAGCAACACGAGGGTTATTTTGGGACGGACCTCGTAATTTTGAACCGCGGTCAGATGAAGAGGACGATTCCTGAACTAGCGCCCCCTCTCCAAGCTTCCACGCCATACCAACGAGAGGACGTTTGGCCACTACGTATGATTTAGCGTGCAGCAGGCCCCATACACGGCGGATCTTCAGTGGAATCGGATTTCGAACCTGGAACCCTCCGGCCCAAACCGAGACCTTACCACTAGGTCACAGTGGCCGCCAACTAGGTGTCACAAGATTCGGTTAGAAGCAATATAAGGTTTTTAAAAGCCCCTAATTTCTTGCAGAGATCGAAAAACTTTCTTTACAAAAAAATTTTCATTATGACGAGATGATAACTCGTCTAATTTGAATTATCTTCAATCGCAAGGGAATTAGGTCCCTCCCCACCACCCTTTCCATTCTCTTTGAGCTAGATGACCCATCTAAAAACTCGAACAGGATTTTCACTCGTCCTACAATATATTTTTTGCTGATTCAAATCCAATCAAAATTACTTCAATTATTGTATAAGGGGGCATGGGATTCTGTGGACCATGAGCTACCGCACAGAAAGACTCCCGAAATCGTATCATGAGTACCAATGTCTTTATAACCACAAGGAATGTAACTATAAGGAATCTACCTAATTGACAAATTTATTCAGAATTTTTTTAATATTCAACATTCACGAATCAAACGCTTTTATGAAACAGGTGATTGAATTTTCTTTGGTAATCCTTAATTTCTAATACGAACTATCCTTAGAAACTTAGAGTTTACCTCTAACATTATTTACAAATTTAACCTATAATATAGAACTAAGCACAACTTTTGGTTACATTATTTTCTTATCTTTACGTTTCTATTAAAAAAGTATTATCAATGTTGTAAAAAATTCACTTTTTACTTCTTTACACTGTAAAAACTGTGGAGTAATGTCCCTCCAAATTTGGTGTTGAAAAACCTTAAAAACAGTGTGAACAAACACTTTTTTTCAAGTTAACGCCAAATCAAGCGTTCATATACATTTTAAGTAGTGTAATTTGCATCAAACACCAATACTGGAGAATCCTTACACGCACCCGACACCATTAGTGAATTATTTTCACCAGTAGAAACACCAATTTTGGCGTACGTTTGGAAACTCTCCGATGGCAAAGGTAGATTATTTATAAACAGCTTGATTTGCTTCGCCGTTCCTTTGGTTGTTATTATAAAAGATATGCATATTTTTTGTTGTGTAATAAACATAATTAAGTTTCCATAAGGTAAATATAACTTTATTTATATGTATGCCATTTGTATTCAAGAATTTTATTACATTTAATTTGTATATTACACCACATGCTATGCTTTGGAAATTTTCTTTACTAAGCCTAGTTCGAATTCGTCCTCATTAATATTCTCCGTAAGTTTGAAAATTGTATCGCAAAAATTTAGTTCTGAAATGCAACAATATTCTGAGCTTCTGATGAAATACATTCAGAAAAAGCATAAATTCATTTACTTTCTATTGGTGAAGAAATAACAGTCTTGGTTAACAATATAATCCTTGACATTTTAACTTGTAGAACAATATTGCAGTTGCCTCAATGCCTGTTTTAAATAAAATGTTTAATATGTAATATGTAAAGCAAAATCTGTATTCCTGTGGAATTGTTCAGCATAATATGTAATTCTCCAACAGAACAAAAAAGTTCGCACCAATGATTTTTTAAAATTTTGTTTCAGGTGGGAAAAGCAAATTAATATCAATTCTAATAACAAGAGTCTCAATAATACTGAAGAATTAAATCAGAAAAATCGAATTTATTAAATTTACATTTAAAAAAAAGAAAAACTTATAAGAAATACACGAATGTGAAAACAGAAGAAAAATTAATTTGGCACAATTCTTGGCATGCATTATTTCAGGACATTTTTGTTGCAACCCTTTTTTTCTCATCTTTTTTTCAAACCTTTTATTGAAGTTCAAATTTCTATCTTTTTACTCATTAAAGATACAGTTAATAATTGTATATATTTGAAAGCACTGGAAAATGTTAGCCTATTTTGATATTTCATTCATTAATATTCGATATTTTGTTTTATATGGATGTAAATATTTTGCATATTTTTTTCCCACCTGAAATAAGCAGACGATAATAAGACAGCTGATTTTATTTTATTTTTATTTGTTTACTGTTTTAATATAATTCGCATAGTCTTTGAGTTACAACGGAATAGTGTGTTCTTGTGTGAGGGTATTTATTTTCACTCTTGGGGTCCAAAGTTTTATTTGGATAATTTTAAATATTTTTTTGTTGATTTCAGTTTAGAACTTGTCGAAGCTACTGAATCTTAAGGATTGATTTTTTTAAACTTAGTGTTACCTAGATTTAGTGTTACTGAACTCCAAAAATGGTGGCAACTACTTTACACAAAAAGTAGTGTAAAGAAACATTCCTGGTGTTTGATTACACTAAGAATTATCTTTGGTGTTTCACTACACCAATAATAATTGTTGGTGTTTTACTGCACCACTTGTGATGTAAAGTAGTCGCTACCATTTTTAGTGTTGTGTTACACTAAATTTTTTTACAGTGTAGGAATAGAACAAAAAGGGACCATTAATGTAAATATATGTGATCTACTAGGATCAAGTTTGTGTAAGGCATTTCTTCCTCTCCTAAATTTCGTACCAAGTATTATGGATGAGTAGCTTTTCCAGAATGGTTTGAGAAGGGAAAAAAACCTGGCGCCTGAAAAGGGTAGAATCTCGCAATAAATAAAGATTAATGGCAGTTCGCGCTCCAAATGCCTGCTTAATGCTTGTACGGTTACAGTTCCTATGGTTGCAAGCTCCTGGTAGCCGCAGGGAATCATGGGCCATTCGTTTGTCTTGACACCTCCAGGTAAGAATGTCGCATCTAACAGAAATCCGATTTTTAAATCAATATGTATTCTGGCATCTCACTTTTAACAGTAGACACATAATCTCTTCAATAAATAGAAAGGGTGCACAGTAAGGCTCTGACACAAATAACTCTCTTGATGCCAAGTTGTTTATTTAAGTGCTCTGGGTTGACAAATGGTTGAACCTTTCCAGAGCTGTATAGATTTTAATAAAATAAGGAAGTTTGCTACCGTAAAGATTTCATCTATCTGATTCGGATCATTAAACTGCCGCACATACACCACATGTGGTTCCTTGGATACAAACAAGAGGCTTGAAGGCAAAGCTGCAACTCTACTAATAATAAAGAAGAATGTGTATGTGTTGGCGCTCTAATGGGAAGACCGCTGGACTTTGAGCTACGAAATTTGGCACAAACATACTTTGGAGAGTTGGAATGTGCACCTTGGAGCCTTTTTTTGAAATTTTAAGTAGAATTTTAATTAATTTAATATTAAGCGAAATATTAGCGTTTTTTCTTAACAACTTCCGAAAACATTACAGCACAAAAAACATTTTTACACCATCTGAAAGTGCAAAAACTACCCTTTCAATGCTATCAATCAAGTTGCCGTGCAATTTTTTCTTGAATTTTAATAAATTTTTAAAAATATTTTTTGGCATAATTTACCACAATACTTTTCGTTGTTGCACCGCAACTAAAACCGTTTTCATTGTTTAAACAAATATTTAATTGCGCATTTCTCTTTCATTGTTGTAATCTGAGATAATCTCTACTAATAATAAAGGAGAACGTGTGTGTGTGTTGGTACTCTACAGGGCCGACCGCTACACCTAAAGCTACAAAATTTGGCACGAGCATTCTTCAAAGGGTGGGAATGTGCACCTAGGAGCCGTTTTTTAAAATTTTTAATTAGAATTTTAATTAATTAAAGATTAAGCGAAATTTTGGAGTTTTTCCTTAATAACTTCCGATAATATTACAGAAACAACACCATTTTTACGCCATCTGAAAGTGCAAAGAATTACCTTTTCAATGATATCAATTAAGATGCCATACAATTCTTTGTATAATTTTAATAACCTTTTAAAAATATTTTTTGCCATAATTTACAACAATTCTTTTCATTGTTGCAACGCACTTCAAACCGTTTTCATTGTTTAAACAAATATTTAATTGCGTGTTTATCTATCGCTTTTGAAAGCTAAGAAAATATCTTACTGGATAGTTTCTTCTTTTATTTGATCAATTTTTCTGTGAAATCTGTAAAGGAAGTCCTCAAGATTGTTAATATACAATGAAATAAACTAGTGAACTGAATGATTATCGTTGCTACATTTTATCTTTAAGCCAACTAGCATGCTTCTGGACGTAAAATGTGCCGTGCCATTGTAATGTTGAAATCAACTGCGTATTTTACGTTAATGTAGATATGTAACAGAAAAAGAGTGCAAGGCTACGAAATGAACCCGGGTTAAATGACTGTAGCGAAGTTAATACAGTTTAAAACTACTTTTTAAGGGCACCATGAATATAAAATTATTTATAAGCGATTCAGTTGAAATTTTATTTCTGGTGATCAAGCTAGTCGCCGAAGACGGCTAGTATCCTAATACATTTTGCTTTGATATTTTATTTCATCAAAATTTTTGTTAAATCTATAAACAAAGCTTTCCGAGACATTACTTTGCTTATATTAAGAAATATAAGCTGAAGTGTTATGGTTTTCATTCATTTTCAACATGTTTTAATCCAGCTAACATGCCACTGGCCATAAATTGTGCTGCGTCATTTTAATATTGAAATAAAATGCATATTTTAAAGAGGAATAAGAAAGCAAAGACAACGCGGAATTAGAGGTTACAGTTATTGACTCCATTAGGGACATTTATATAGAAAATGAACAGAACAGATGCAAAGTCACTAATAGAACATGGGTTAAATATCTACCACAATCTGAAGTTTAAAATTACGTTGTTAAGAGAACCATGAATATAAAATGATGCACGATTCAACTGAAATCATATTCCCGGCGAAAAAGCTTGTCGCCGAAGGCGGCTAATTTAAAATAAAACAATCATATCTTCATTTTTAAAGGACATCATCTTCATAATTTTTGTTCCTTTTATTTTATAGGTCTAGTGAAATGTAGAGAAACTGAAGTTGATTTATATTCATATATTAGCATACGCCAGTCGTATTTTAAATTAATTCTGATCTTATATGGTGAAATCGGAATACACGGTTTTACTTATGAATACATTCTGTTTTTGAAACAATTCCCTATCAATCGTACCGTCTGATCTCTCACGGAAAAACACACTTCTTTAGTTTGTATTCTAGTTAGTATATTTGAGTCCACATATTTGTTTCAGCAATCGTTTTCTAACTTGGGTATCATAATTTAAAAATTTAGGAAGAAGATCGCAGATGAAAACTTTAAATCATGCTTTAAATTAAAAATGACTGACTACAAACCGGACATTCAGAATTTTTCTCAGAAAATGCAAACTTATTTCTTAAACTGATAAAATACCTTTCAGAGCTATTTTCCAATCCAAATTCTTGATTTTAATAAAACATATATAAAATAATTTTATAATATTATTTTAATTTATACCTTATTTCTAAAAATTCTCTAAATATTGTCGAATTATTTAAAAAAAATGGTTGTGTGGAAAAGGTTTGGCTCTTTCGTCTGAAAAGCTTGCCGACATCTGATCAAGCTCATCGAGAATTCGATGCATCTTCGATTGACAGATCTTTCAATGTTCCTCCCCTCTGATTATCTGAGAAACATCACAAAGCCTGAGCAAAATTTCTCAAATGTATTCTATAGAAATTTGGTATTCGTATAACACATTTTATTAACAGAATATTTAACCTCTGTTATTTTCACTCAGCTTGGAAAGCTTCAAGTGCATTCCGCATCCTTAAATGAAAGTGAAATTTCAGCTATCTCCTACTTAGGGAGTCCAGCAAGATCTATTGCGAAAGCGTATTAAGCCTTGTAGGGGCCCTTAGGCAATGCAAGATTTGTGACCCCTTTACAACTTCCAAAACCGGATATTTTTTGTTGATTTTAATTTATTCTGTATATAAGCAGTTTTAAGTAGCAAATTTTGAAAACATAACAAAACAATTAATTACATCTAATTAATCCGTTTTCAAGAGAGTTGGTTGTAAAAAAAACTATGAAACGTTTTCTACAGAACAAAATACTATTTAATTATAGGATCAGAGATTTTTAAATAATAAAGCAACATATCTCTTTGAATTATAAAACAATATTAGAACTAGAAGAAGGCAATTAATTAGAAATGTTGTTGGAATAATATTCCAAAATTTTAACGATACCTGATGCTAATTTGAATAAATTCGAATGCACGGTCTTTGTAGATTTAGTGAAACTGCAACATTAAAATACTCTGAATATACTGCGAAAAAGTTATGAGTCCTTGGGGCCCCTAGAGTTGCGGGCCCATAGGCAATTGCCTATTTAACAATCCGGCCCTGATTATCATCAGAGCAATCTGGCTTCAGTTCCAAACAAAGCGCTAACTCTCAACAGCTCAAATCGATTGAATTTATTCATTAATAAGGGATCAGTTTCGGTGATTTCGCAGCTGTCAGGTAAATTCAAATGTAGCTGCGCTCTTCATCTAACTGCACGGTGTCTTATGCTGCACTGTAGCGTCACGTCCTTTATCTTCCTCTAATATGCACAGTAAATTCTAAATTTTGGAGTATCTTTCTGAAATAATGATTTAAATAAATTTTAAAGACTTTTCGTCTTACTTATATGATTCTATACAAGATTTTTCGGGTCATGAGGGATCCAATTTTCAGACTTTTTCCAGAAATTTTCAGTCGGCTTCTTCAAAGAAAAAAAAATCCCATTTTTTGAATCCTTGCAGGCGGGTGATCCTTGAAAAAGTTCACTTCCGGATTCTCTTTATTTTTATTTAGTCCTTCTGTAGCTTTGTCAATTTTGTCAGTTAGTTATTTTTGTTGAATTATAGTCATTGTTTTCTTGGAAGCGTTTGTGCGGACCAGATACTTAATGCGTGTTTTCTATTTTTTACTCAATTGTAATTTTCCGATATAGTTATAGTTTTATAATTTTTAGTAGTAATTGTTTTTAGTTTAGTTCTTAGTTAACTAATTTAAACATCCAATCAATCCATCAATGAACCATACATGTTTCCTTTTATGGCTATGTGAATGGAAAATAATAATTTCAAAATTTCCAAATGAAATCATCATCATTGGATTGTCTGATTTAGATTGAAGTTGATTTATGTACAATAAAATAAATTTATTTGGAGGTAATTCAGCGAATGTAGTTATCTTTATCTATTACCGACTGACCAGTCCTCTGCAGATTTTGACGCATCTCTGTGATTTCCGATAAAGATTTTATCGTGTTATTTACGGTCTCATCGATCGCACATCCCCTCATTATGAGAATAACATCCACAAATCGAATGTGGAATACCGTTAATTCATTTCGCCGAGAGAATTTCCACACAATACACAGTAAGAATTAGTCGTTGGATTTCCGTTCAGAAATTTTAGCTATGACACAAGTTTTCAAAATCGGGGAATTTTGTCTTTAGAAATGTCCATTTATTAAGATGAGGACATAAAAATGTAAACTGAAGCAAAAGCACTTGAATTTCCATAGTTTATGGCATGGGAATTTTCGTAAACTTTTACACTTACCTGCAATCAGCTATTATTTAAAAAGAGCTTTTATCCTTCGAAACCACAATTTGAAGAAAATAGCAGTTGAATCTCTTTGTGAAGTCCAAGAAAAAAATGCAAAGGTGTTTTAAAATAATTAATTCTTTTTAATTTGGGTATTACAAAGATTCTTATCTTATGAGCATGGTGTGAAGGAATGAATAGAAAAAAATCAAAGAATCTAATAGTTGGAGACAAATTAAGAAATGATACATTTTAGCAATTCTAAATACAAACAGCAACTTAAATAAATAGATAGATATTATTATACGAAAAACAATAATAATTAATATAATTTAACAAAAAATATTAAAAATTAATAAAACTTTTTGTAATGGACAGAATGGAGCATATGCAGCAGCTTCTAATAAAATACAAAAATAGATAATAGAATACAAAAAAGGAAAAATAAAAAATACAGAAGAAACAGGAGAATTAAACAAAAAGGATTACAATACACCTTTTTCGAGTTCTCTTCAATTTTCATTGTATTTTCTTTTATATTCTGATTGTTTTCTATGTATTTTAATTATTAGAGCACGGTTTTGTTGTTGTTTAATTCTATAGTGAATTGTTGGTTAATTGTTAGTTGGATTGCGGCGATTTAAATCAGTTGATTAAAATCATTGATTTAAATCGCGATTTCAGTCAACTGATTTTTTAAAAAAAATCACTGATTTAAGGTATCCGACTACGTTCGGAGGCCTTTTTTTATAATAATGATATTTGAAGCAATATTTTTGTATTTTTATATGACACTTATGTTAAAACTTAATAAATCATAGAAAAAAGTTAAATGAATTAAATATATTTTTAAAAATTTGAAAAAACTTAGATTTTTTTGCACTAAATTTGACCCTTTTTCAAACACCCTCGTTCAAAAAGAAATGATCAGAATGATACATCCTTTAGCATATATAATCCTTCGACTATTGGCTAGGTCCTGAAGCAAAAGTTTTGCAATGTATCTAAAAACATGTAAATTATAAGAGTTTTAGTGTGAAATCATGAATTTTTAAAGAATTTTGGCCTTTTTTCAAACCTTAAAAGATACATAACTTTTTAATGGAGCATTACTTCACTTATATTTTGGTTCATTACCTAGACAATATAATAAATAATATGTATGCCAAATTTGAGACGGATATTTTAAGTTGAATTTTAGTTATCGTGTTTGAAAAATGAAATTTTGCAAAAAATCAGATTTCGAGAAAAATGAGTTTAAAGTTTATGTTTTTAATTTACAATGAGAAGAAAAAAGAATTTTTCTTCAATACTCCCCAGTTTTGTAGGCTAGGTCTTAGTTTTTGCCAGCTTGGCACATTTTTAAAAATTTTCTGATTGGAAATTTTTTTTACTCGTTTTCTTGAGCCTTATGTGCCATTATCGCTTTCTATCATTCAGCCGCCATCGATAGATTTGAATATTGTTTTTCAATCAAATAACTTTATAATGCCTATTAGTTGATCTAGAGATACTTTTAGTGATTGATATTTATCATAATTACAATTTATGTACTTTTCCTACGTTTATTATCAAAAATTACATCATTAACGGAGAATCAAGATACTGCAATGATTCAAAATTACCTAAATTTGCAACAATGTCATAGAAAACAAAGAAATTCACACTGAAAATCTTTCAAAATAATACCTGGTATATGTAAAATAGTATAAAACAAAAATAAACAATACAATTTAAATATCTAAAGTAAAAATAATGAAAAATGCTTCTTTATTGTATTATTTACCACTCCATTTTCAACTGTCAAGTTCTACTAAAATGTCTCTAATTTCACTTCTGATCATCATATATGTAAAATAAAAACTGTTTTGAAAACTAAAAACAATAGGCTTTCAGATAAGACATTAAAAGAAATTATGATTTTCGGTCAAAAATGGGTTTTCGAACGTATGCGGATACCTTAAATCACTTTATTTTAAATATCAATTTAATCTGCTTTAATGAAATAAAATTGTTCATGTATCTTTAAATAATGATTTAAAAATATTTTTGAATGTATATTCAAAGAATATATAGAACATTAAAAATATTTCATTGAATTGATGTAATTAGAGTACTTCCCTATCTTTATTATCGAAAACAAAGAAATTGGATTTTAAATAAATCTCTAATGAGCAACATACTAAAATGTAAAGTATGAGATGCTCCTTTTTATAAAATAAAATAAATATTGTGAAAGATCATGTTCACAAAGAAAGAACATAGTAAAATGCAGTGAGTTGCATTTTAATATTGGAAAAAACTAAATAGTGTTGGGGACAGCAAAGTTTTTATTTTGCAATAATGTTCAAATGTAAGATAATTAAGTAATACATATAAATGTTCCAAAAGAAATACATAGATCTACATAGTGCAACCTCTTAAACTATGATCTATACTTATAAAAGGCAATGTTTGTGTGCGCGCTTACAGATATTTTTTAAATTTATGTTTTCTTTTAAAGAAAGTACAGCTTAATGACTGGTATGTTGTTATATATATATACATATAATTCTATGACTGTAGGGCTCATTGTCTAATATATAAATGTTAAATATATATATAGATTTAAAAAAATCATTAAAATAAAAAAAGTCTTGATTTAAATTTAAAAAAATCCGATTTAAATCAAATAAACCGATTTTTTTGAAAAAAATAAAAAAAAATGGACAACCCTGATTGTTAGACAGTATTGTTGATGCAGTCACTGGATGCTGCTGCGTTGGGCGCGCAAAAAGTTGTATTGTTATTCTTTTTGTTTAATTCTTCTGTTTCTTCCGTATTTTTTATTTTTTTCCTTTTCTGTATTCTTTTCTGTATACGAGAAAGGTATTCCAGATACTGTTATTTCAAAAAGTACCCTTTTAGTGTTTAAAAAGTTCATACAACTTTTAACACAATAATTTTATTTTTCTGCAGACCTAATAATCTGCAGCACTGCATATCTAGTAATTAATTTTTCGCTTTTCCCGAAAGATCGGTCATTGCACAGCCTTTTTCACATAGTAATCATAATAGCCGTCGTTTTCATGTGATTACTACCCTATATATTTCCAGCTTAAACTTTTCTAATAGAAACATAAAGAGGTTTGATTGAAATAATATACTTGATTCTTTCAAGCATGACTAATTGATTTTTCTTTTCTTTTTTCAGATGCCATTTCGAACCAAAATGTTTATACAGTGTTCTCTCTTTGCCATTCTGCATACAGTAACTGAAGGTAAGGAACATATTATGATAATTTAATAATATTTCATTATCATTAACGACTAATGTTTTTTGTAAATTTATTTAATATTAAAATGTTTTGCAGTGGTTTAGCACAAATCTGTGTGTCATCAGCTTATAGATAGATTTT
This sequence comes from Araneus ventricosus, assembly GCA_013235015.1. Taxonomy (NCBI): domain Eukaryota; kingdom Metazoa; phylum Arthropoda; class Arachnida; order Araneae; family Araneidae; genus Araneus; species Araneus ventricosus. The sequence continues at coordinate 655,594 of BGPR01000343.1, read as the reverse complement.
GAAGTCATTTAATCATATAACAAAGAAAGAATTTGATTGTTATTTAGCTTGTCCAAATGATTCGAGTTTAGATATTGAGTGACTCGCGATTGCGAAAGAGAAATTTTTTGTGAAAAGGACTGGCGACATTCTAAATAATGAAAGTTTAGCTTCATAAATACTAACCCAGAAGTACTGCGATAAACTTAATACTGTCATCAGTTCTATATTCATGTCTTCATGAGATCTGCGATGACATTCTAAATTAAACTGAATGATTCATGATGCATTTGAAAACAATTTTTATTCATCTGATATTCCCAAATGAAAACACCCAACCACGAGCCCGAGTCCTTGCCTAGACTGGCAAAATCAATCGAATATACAAACCGCCAAAGACATTCAGATTTCAGATACAAGCAAGTAGTAACTTCGAGTAATAACAGGAGCGTTGCTACATTAAGTGTTACAAATTTTCAAAAATTTTTAATTTTTTCACCTATAAAATACTGTTTGACACACACCAGGAAAATAAAAATGTGAGGTCATACATATTATTTGCAGAGGCTGATGGCATATTTTTTAGACGACGGTGTTTCGCTGTAGGAAAAATTCGTTTTCGTATAAAAAATTTTCTCAACAATTACATTTTTGAAAGTATAAATTATCAACTCCTACCTAAATTTTTTGTTTACGTGCAAAATGGGGCTTTTAAAGGAGCGATGGATGGATAGCAACGTTTCTGCTCTTGCCGAAGAGAGTTATTCAGTTATTCAAAAACACTGTGAAAGCCATGGTTATTCAATATCTTAAGTCGCGATAGGTAATATTGTTAATAAGAAAGGAAAAATAATCGAAGTCTGACTCCAAACGAAAAAATTGTTCCAAATACGTATCGGAGGAAAAAGCTCAGTTTTTTCAATATCGTAAAAGTGAGATGTTTAATGTTAAAATAAGATTTTTCAAGTCAAAGATCTGTTGCAAAATCATTGAAATGCTCAGTATCAATTGTAAACAAAATTATTAATACTGATGTGAATCTTAAAAAGGCCAAAAAATACTACGACCGTAGCCTTTCTCCATCCCAGATCGCTGAACGCAGAACAGGCTACAGAATTCTTTATGAAAAATATTTATCAGCAGAAAAATGAAAAAATAAGCTTGTATATATTTAAATGACTGCAAGAATAAAAGATCAATTTATTATCATCAAAGAGGAGATAAAAATCTTAAAACATGGTTTAAAAAATCTAAACAACGTTTTTCTAATGGATTTATGATTGTTGCTGGTTTTTCATACATTGGCAAAATAAAAGTAAAGAGAGTAGAGAAAAATCTTAAGGTCAACTCCACATACTATCAGAAATATATTTAATTCTCAATCTTCAAATATGCAATACTATTTCTTTACCCACAATGTCATTAATCAATAGTACTGCGTTAAGACAAAGCAGGCAACCACACATCACAATCCACTGTTAATTTCCGGGAAAAAATAAAACAAGAAATGGTTATTAATATTGTACCCCTCACTGATGTTCCTACTAAATCTCTTTATGTATCACCTATGAATTTTTCCGCTTTTGGATTTTTAAAATGCGCATTATCCAAACATCGTCCTGCATTGCTTCGTGGAGTTTGGAAAGTTGTTTAAGAGGAATGGGACAAAATACCTCTTTCGATACTACAAAAGGCATTACTATCATGGAAGTTAGGATGTAGAAAGATAATTAAGAATAAGGATTATCAAACTGAACATTTAAAACACAAGAATTATATTAAACTAGCAGTACGCGCACGGCGTTGCCCGTGGAATCAGCACTTTAACAAAATGAATGAAAAAAAAAACGCCCATAATGACATGAAAAAGTTTTGAAAACAAAATCAAAACAAAAGATACACATTATTTGATTTTCCTGCTTATTTTTTCCGCCCTACAGTACAGAGTACGTTAATCCAAAACAATATTACAAAATTGGAACCTGAAAATGATTATTATACAGCAAGATTATTAAAATTGAATCCGAAAATAATAATCGAAGTAATTCATTCAGGTGAAGGTCATGACGTTTCCTGCTCGTCCGCCAATCAAAATTGTCAGCAACGTTCCGAAGAAGTGCCGCGCGAGGAACTCGATCGAGAATAATAACTCTCAACTGACCAGAAAAAAATTAATTAAAAAAAACTTGAAAAGATATTTTAACCGTTCTTGTTTAAAATCCGACAGAACCGTTTTAGTTATAAGCTGAAAAAAATTGAAAATAATAGTGTTATTAGAAAGTCGGATGCAACAAATTTAAAAACAAAAAGAACATTCCGATGCCAAAACCGACTATTTTTAAAAATTTCTCAAAATTCAGTAAATTACATTAGAAATTCAAAACTAACGTCATTAGAACGGAAATCGCGTCCTCTTTCCGATGGTGTATCCATTTTTGTCGTACAATTATTAAAAACCATTCTATTGAGAAATTAGTGCGAAAAATCAACCAAAACAACATAAAACATTAAATAAAAAAAATTCTAGATTAAATTTTAAAATTTCGGCTTCGAGGTGCAATCAGTCACCATTACGACTACCTGCGTGCCAAATTTCAAGATTGTAAGTGCGATAGATTCGTTTGGACATCGCACGCAGACACGCACGCACACACACACAAACATTGCCTTTTATAAATATAAGATAGTTCTTAAAATACAATAAAAATCGTCTAAAAATGTGCGAAATGTATTCTTTTTGCTTTGATAAAAAAAAATGCAATGCGAAGTATTTTATTTCTTCCATGATCAACCACTTAAATGTCTAATAACTTTATTTGTAAATTGGAACCAAAATAACCATGTCGGTCATGGATGTAACAACACCAGTTACATGCTTACAATACAGTTGTCAACCTATCTGGAATAATGAAGAAATCTTTCTTGAATTTGAAGTTGGATCAAAGCCAAAATAATGTTTAGTCTATTATCAACCAGGGACTAAAATCGTCATCCTTATGTTTGTTTATGGCTGTGTTGTTGTTTTTTGCAAGAGTTACAATGATTTATGTTTTGAAAAATAGTATGTTACAGGAATTATAAAGAATTAGGGGGAGAGACGCCGAACTTGGACTGGTGCCTAGAATGGATCGGTTCAATTCTATTAAATATTTGGGTCGTAAAATAGGCAAATTATTTTGTAAAGATGTAAATGGGATATATGCAATCATTTTTCGGAGTTAACGTGTTAACTAAGTGAACACAGTTCGAGAACAAGTGTTTAGATTTAAGCATCAGCAATCTATTCTTTTAACAGAAGACAAAAGGCCCTTTTGCTGTTCTAAATTAAGTAGGAAAAATATTATTGTATCTTCAGATAGGAAATTTCTTTAGCTACAATTTACTTTAATCATTTTATAAAAAAAGTTTTAAATTAGGCTTGGGGAATTTATTTCGTTATTTTTCAAAAGTTGTCTAGATTGGACCATTTAAATAAATGGGTTTATTATCATGAACTACAGGAATATCTCAGAAATCAGTTTATCATGTCCTCATAGATTGGAATAGGAACAAGTCAAAGCAAAGAAAAAAACCATAAAAGTCATCAAATGTTGAATCAGAAAGTATAAGAACTTAGATACGTATCATTTATGAGGGGAAAATGGAGAAGAGGAATTGATATAGAGCAAAGAATGTCTTACTTAGGTTCATGCGTTGGTGTGAAGTTAAGAAACAAAAAATAATTTTGCTCTAATTGTGTATAAAGAAATTGGTGGTCCAATGGGCACTCGGGAGTCCTTTTTCCTTGATTGGACCAAAGACAGGTTTTTGTAAGCTGCTTTTTTCCTAATTTAAAGTGTATTTCATAAAAAAGTTAATTGCACTGTTCCGAGGATAAATAAACAACCAGAAATTATATTACTTGTTTTTCATTAAAATTACTTCTTTATCTCTGCGTATTAAAAAATGTCCATGTAGTTCAAATTCGGCGACTCTCCCCAATTAATGATAAATAAAATTCTAGAATCAAATAATTTCTAGTACGGAAATACGCCTATTTTGATGCAAAATATATTGCATGCCGATTCTTATAAAAAGGCCAAATAAATTTGCTAATAAAACTGAAGTCGATACTTGACTTGTCAAATATACGACACGCTTATTTTTAGGTCTTGCCCAGTTGAATAGCGCACAGAAGGTCAGACTGATTCAAATTTGACCTCGTTTTTCTACTAATTGTGAGCATAAGTTAGCTTATTAATGTCCCAATCTTTTACTTTTTCACAAAGTTTATGATTCTCTGTTTTCAGAACGTATGCCTCCTGCTATAACCAAACGTTTTGAAAAACTAGCTCTATGATTATACATCATAGCCCCCTTTTTTGCTTCTTTCATGACAAATACTAACTGGAATGACAATGTATTCGAATCATTCAATTGATGTCCATCTCGTTGTCCTCTCTTCTTTTTTTTTCTATTGGAATGAATGCATCAGCGAAATTGAACAATAAACTGTTCTGATATTTATGTTTGTTTCATCCAGTAAACAATCCTAAAAGAGACAGAAAAAGAAGTACAGAATAACACTGATGTATTTTCACAAAAAGAAAAAGTGGAAAAATTCATCTTGCTCTTTTGTTCTCTTGTCAGCAAACACACTCAAATACTTCGTATTTCTTGCTATACCATTCCGCTTTTGATGATTTACTGAAAAACACTAATATAAATATCTTGAGATAATAGAACATTTTCTGCTTATTAAAGACCGATGTTTGTTTGAAAGATTAAAACCTTAGGTGGAACATCGCTAAATTAGTTTTCTTTAGATAAATGCCCAATTTTGACATGGTAATTTTGAACCCCGACATACTAACTGGCACTTCATTCTTCTTATTTCCACATCAAACCAACATAAAGGCAACTGACCTGTTAAATGTGCGGCGTATTAACTGTGTTCAAGTGTCCACGGATCTGCGGTGTAATCGAGTCTCGAATCTGCTATCGCGAAGGCCTCACCACCAGACAAACGATCGCGGAACAGAGCTAAAAGACGGCTACTCAGGTATAAAAAGGCCTTTCTATATATTTTCGACAATCATTTAACTTGATAGAAATTTCTTTCCAAGAAGTGGTATAATATCCAAATAGTTTAAACCTACATTAAAAAATATGCGGAATTCTAACAACATTTCTAAAATTACAAGAATACACAAGAAGCCTTCGATATTTAATTTTTTCGTAAGGTTATCAAATTCTTTGTTGTTCTTTATAGAAACTTGAAATGTGATTGCAACACTTCAAAATAGATACAACAATTTAATCTAAGAATTTATAACTGCAAAAATTTAATGCTTGTGTGAAACATGGGGAAATCAGTGGAGTAGATAATTACGGTTAATCTCACCTGCTAAACCATACCAAAAGTTAAGTTAGTTAAAATCAGACAGATTCCATGCATATCTATCATCCAACTGATGTTAGATATTTTGGAGAAAGCCTCAAACTTAAAATTATGCTCCTATAGGTCATATTTCCTCTGTAGAAAAGGATATTACATGTTGTAATTAATTAAGATATACTTGTTTATTGATATTGCTGATTTAATGTTGATTATGTCCAGTAAAACATTTTCTTTCACATGTTCTGCCTTTTTTGATGCCAACTCTTTATCACGTGATTATTCCCAATTAGGGGGGCACCTCAAGTATGGGGATAATAACCTGCCGTATATATAAGCGAAGTCTGGCTTCTTGGTGGAAAATAGTAATTGTGGTATGGCTCTTACAGCCAATCTCCGATGACTGGTCGTACCGCCGAAATAGGGGCCCGCTCGTGATAGGGGTTACTTTGCGTCGGCCACAGTGCCGGTATTTTCGATTGCGGCGGCCGGTCTTTCAGAAGTACCGAGATGCCTAAGCAGGGCCGGAGTTTTTCTTTGTGATTATCATGTGATTAAATTTAGGGTATTCATAAATTAACTAACGTATAAAGAGCTTTAAAGATAGCAAACCAATCCAAAAGGAAAAAAATCCTTACTGGATTTAATTCAGAAAATATGCTCAGTTTATTTCAATATGAATATTAGCCGCTCGAAAATCATACAGTGAAATCTCTCTACATCGGACACCCTCCATTCCAAGGAAAATTAGCCTCTTATCAGGGGGGGGGGGGGCCATCCAGCGTCTCTCTAAGTGGACGCTGAGAAAATTCGACTAATTATGTGAAAAGAAGAATTGTGCACGTCATCTTTCAAAATTCGCTTTCGGTCAAGCTTAGAAAAGTCGTTACTCCTTTCATGGATGACTGCCTACAACTTTAACATTAACCTTTTATATGTTAATGTTAAAAGGCATTAATTTTACTTCTTAGAATTATGCCACCAGGAGTGTGTATGCAAAACTTGAAAATTATATTTTTTCCTTTCTTGTCTGTTGTTTTATTTTATAATACCATATGTAGTAAAAAATCGACAACAATACAGTAAAACATTTATAATTTAAATATTTTTAAATACTTCGGAGATATTTCTTCATTGTACAAAATGTCGAAGAATCCTACTGACGAATACTGTTTTATACGGATTATCATGCTTAGTTGTGGTTTTAAAGCCATTGCAAAAGTATTCATAAGCTATTAGGTTCTTATATCCACTTATTTTTCATACATATTTAAATATCATATTAAAAAAATTGCCTTTCACCGTGCTTATTATTCAGACGCTAATGGCATCTCAGAATTTTATGTTTTGATTGGTTCAAGATATGGTTAAATACTGATGAATCTCGGTAGCTACAATTTCCATTAGTATTCTTGCTAGACAATAATAATTTGGCTTGGTTTGATTAACGTCCTGTTTAGAATGAACAAAAGGCCACTTTTCAAGGATCTCATAATTTTAAACCATCGTTAGACGATGAGCGAACACACGAGACTGCCCCTTTTCTCAGTCCAAATTTCCACGCCACCCCAGGGGAAAGACATATGGCCCACGATGGGGTTAGTGTGAACCTTAAGCCTACTTGCACAGTTGGGTGCTTAAAACAACAGGGTGTGGAACTTGAAGACCTCCTCTCCCGAAGTCGAAACTTTTACACATTTCTCTACACCCCTCTAGATAATAGTAACAGCAGTAATAAAATAATAAAAACCTGTATTTCTTATAAATAATAAAAATATTTTCGGAATTTCGTAAGAATTTTAAACAGAACAGAATAAACAAAACATTTTTTATATGCGAGAAAAGTCTTCCAAAACTTCGATGACACTTCTCTTAAACTAACGTATTTTTTTGTAACTTTTATTTCTTGCCTGGAAAAAACAACAACAGAAGACCAATAATTTATTTTTCAGTTTTATTGACATAAAAGTTCTCCAAAAATTTCTAAAAACAAATTCCACATAGTGCTGTAAACTGCATTACCAACAAAAATTTCATTTGAATGCAGAAATTCCATTTTATATATGTGCTAACCCCATAAATTCTTCATTGTCAAAGAATAAAAAAATAAGCTTGCGGTAGACGAGGCCTCTCCTTTTCATAAAATCTCATTTCCGTTCTTCAAAACTCATTCCCCTTTACACTCCCTGCTGCGAGAATGAATATCGGCAGAAGACTCTGGCAGCGACCCCTAATTAACTCAGTAGAAATCGTTTGTTCCAGGCAGGGCTGTCGGTCAGGGCGATAATGAGCTTTCCGGGGCAGGAGCGTCTGCCAGTGACAGGAAACAAATAAACAGGTTCAGAAACTCCTGCTGCCGCTTCCAAAACGTTCAAAAGAAGTCCACCCCTTTCGAGGTTTTATTCATTCGAGGCTAGTTCGAGTGTCTTCCCTTACAGGGACTTATTGGTAATTCTAATTGTTAAGAAGTAACTAGAGAATACTCAAAAGATATTATATATCGTTTCATGTTGAAAGAAGTTTTGTACAAACGTATCAAAAATTGACAGCCAATAAAGCAAAATCTAATTATGTTTAGTCTGAAAATGGCCGAGCAAATGTTATCTTGTTGCTGAACTTCACCAGCAGTTGATTGATTCTACGTAGTAAAGATATTACACGTGAGGTGAATTTTCATTTAAATTTGGACTTTATTTTCACATGAATCAAGAAATGAAAAGAATGAATGTACATGATGAAAAGAATGAAAACAATCTGTAAAACGAAAAACGAATCGACAAGGTGAATAATTTTTATTTCTATATGGCAATTCAAAAATATTTTGAAAATCTCTACGAATAATAAAGGAGAATGTGTTTGTGTCTGTATGTGTGTGTGTATGTTGGCGCCCTACGGGACAGACCGCTGGACCTAGAGCTACGAAATTGGTTACGAACAATCTTTGTAGGTTGGGAATTTGCACCTCGGTGCCTTTTTTTGAAATTTTGATTAATTAAAAATTAAGCTAAATTTTGGCGTTTTTCCTTAATAACTTGCGAAAATATTACAGAACAAAAATCATTTTTACGCCATCTGCGAAATATTATCTTTTCAATGATATCAATTAAGATGTCGTACCATTTTTTCTCAAATTTTAATAACATTTTAAAGATATATTTGGCATATTTTCAACATTACTTTTTATTGTTGCAACGCAATCCAAACCGTTTTCATTGTCTAAACAAATATTTAATTGCGTGTTTCTCTTTTATTGTTCAAAACTAAGGTAATATCATAAGACGTTTTGCTTTTGTATTTTATTTCATCAAAATTTTTGTGAAATATGCAAGTCAAGCTCTCTGAGATATTAGGTATATGAAGAAATATATCCAGTTAAGCTGAATGATTATGGCTGCTATGTTTTCATTCTTTTTTCAGCATGTTTTAATTCAACAAACATGCTCCTGGCCGTAAAATGTGTTGCGACATTTTAATATCGAAATCAAATGCATAATTTGCAAGAGGAATAAGAAAGTGAAGATGGCGCTGACAACTTGCAATTAGATGTTACATGACATGGTCAGTTATTTGACTCCAATAGGGACATTTATGTAGACAATGAAGAGAACATGTGCAAGGCCACTAAAAGAACGTGGGTTAAATATCTATTATGATCTGCTTACGCTGTTAAGGGAAACATGAATATAAAATGATGCAAGATTCAATTGAAATTATATTTCCGGCGAAGTTAATAAATAAAATAATGGTGCCAACTCATTTACACGAGATACACGTTAAACCTCAATCCAAATTTGACGTTCGTTCCACATTTTGCAATGCCTACTCGTAACGTTAAGGACTATACTTATGCTATTTTAATTTTACTTTTTATTTTTTATATCATATTTTGTTCGATAATGCATTTGGTGGTTACTTTATTATGACCACCGAGACAGTATCTCTTTGGGCTACCTTTTATATTTAATACAGTGTTGATTTTTTTTTGCATGAACTCGTCAAAATCGTCGTCGTCTGAAATCTGCGACCATGCTTGGCGAAGAGCACTTTTCAATAGTGTGGGATTTGATTGTTTGTATCTAGATGTCTGATGGCTCTTTCAACTTCATCCCATAAATACTCAATGGGATGGGGATCTAGGGATTGTGGGGGTCATTTAAGCAAAGAAAAATTTTGCTTCATGTTCTGAAACCAATTTTGTAAAATACCAACACTATAGCAGGTCCCATTATCTTGAGAGAAGTAATCGCCACTGAAATATAGCGCACATAGGTCTACCAGTTTTTGAATACAGCTGGTTAAGGGTGCATCCTGAAAATGTAATCCATCTTTTTATTCCGATTTATTCCCCTCAGCCATACCATGCCATTAAGTCACTGGTGGACATAAACTATATTATCTACTTTTCAAAATTAAATCAAAATTTTTTTAACTTAAAATGTATAAACGATGTTTAATTTCTAAATTCCATTTCTGTCAACAATCTAAACTATAAAAAACATTCATTGGACACCAATTTATATTTTGGTCGATTATAGTTACGTACACATTTCATAGCACATATTTAACTATTAAACCATAACGTACAGTAGAATGCGTGCTGATATTAATAAAATTTCAGAATGACAAAAAGATACAGGAGCTTTCCCAGCGATAGTAAAAACAAAGTCTTTTCAGCAAATAAAACTAACCCAAGTACCCTCCTGATAAGTGTCTCTGTGACAGTGCTGATAAAGGAGAAAGAAAAATCTATCGGAAGCATTTCACATCTAGAGGAAACAGTTTTTTTCTCTGGTGGGCAAACCTCTATCTCCCTTTCGCAGTGTGCCGTCCGATAAGTGGTCTCCTGAGGGTCCCGTATAAACTTCTATATTGACCAGAACTCCACAATTTATTCTGTCTCCGCATGCCTCCAGAAACCATAGAATTTTATGGTGTCTTTTCGAATTTCTGCAGGTCAACCAAGTCAACTCTTGATAAAAAATCAGATAGAAATAGTTTTCTGAATTTAATATTTCTCTACAGATGTCTGCTTTAATTTTCTTAGGTAATTGCTTCTTTTTTCTGTGTGCCTCTTTAAACTATTTTACTTTCATTATAAGCTGTAAATCTCTTTATCCGAATTTTCCCTTTCTATGGTAGTGATCGAAAGTCAATCGTTAGTAATGAGCCAGATTCGATTTGATATATAAACATTTCATTTCGGAGTCATAAGAAGACGAACCGGTAAGTTTCAACCGCGGTCAAACAATGATGTCGACACACCTAAATACGCATCCCACTCTTCAAACTCCCCAACAAAGAGGAAATGAAAAAGAGTACGCTCGCATGCACTTGATAATCATCATGGCAAATTTCACAAATTTTCATCAAATTTGGTAGCAAAAGAATGATTCCGAATCTCTGATATCATGTTATTGTCACTCGCTTTTTTTTCCATGAAAACTTCTTGATTTCTTAGAAACCCCATCATAAACGATTGATGTTAAAAAGCGACCAGTGAAGATACTCGGCCAGTTTTCGATGCTAGATGTTAATTGTGTGCTAAATTCAATTTTAAATTTCAAATGGAAACTGTGGTATTATTGAAAAATCTGTTAATTTGTAACTTAGTTTGGATTTTATGTGTTTAATTTTTCCAAATTGCTACTCGTGAAATTTTGAGAGATATGTTGTAAATAAATGAGTGCCTTTTCCGTAGCATTTCAGTTTCAATAACTGAACTCCCGTTGAGCATGATCAATAATTTATCTTAACAGATTATTTTAAGCACCGAATCTCACAGATGGAAAGTATCGTTTTTTGAATTCCCGAATTATCTACAGGTATTTCAATTCTCGGCACATCCTAAAAGTGACAGTCGCCAAAGTTTTTAAAGTTATTTCTAAATAGCTTTTAATAAAAATCATGAGAATTAATTACTTTAAAAAAAGATTAATTACATTTTTCCATCTTGGAATTAAACTCTTTGGAACGCTCTTTCATTGGCAAAGTTCTGTTCTTAATGAATTTTAATACAGTCAGCGAAACCTTCAGACCAATTACAGAAAAAAAATCTTTGTTCTAGTTCCTTCTGTAGCAGTAAATCTACCCTGTCTTAATTTTAACGTTTACTTTATATTGACAACTTGACTACTTTAAACGAGAATCTTAGATTTGAAATTTGCTGGGCTACTTAATTTCAAATTTGCTACATGTTTTCAAGTTCAAAATATATGTAGTCTTAAAGTTTTTTTTCAAAGTTAAGTTCCGCCGAAAATTTATTTTCCGAAATATCCATGCTCGACGCCTTATATTCATTTAAAAGAAGAGCATACTACAGAGAAAACACCAGTTACAGAGTGCAGAAACAGAATGAATAATGAACACACAAAGAACAAAGGTTTTTGGTCTTTGTGTATTTATTATTCATTTTTTAATATCTTTAAGATTTTGTGAATCTTAACGATATTAAGAAACATATTAGAAAATCAAAACTTGTATAAAGAATACATCAAAGTTTAAAACACTAAAGCAAAAAAAATTTTACAAACGCATAAATAACGAATACACACAATCTCAAAAACATTAAAAGTCCCACTAGGATTCTAAAAGTTGTATACTGTCATATTAATACCATAAAAACATAATAAGGACTGTAAAAAATTTAAAGCATTAAACCTAAAAACCACTTCAAGAAAGAGAGTATTTAAAAGTTAAAAACAAACAAACACAAAATCCTTGAAATCACACTTGTAATTTAAGAGTTTAAAGAAGAAAACGCACACTTCAGATAAAAATCCAATTGCAGGTAAATGAAACATTAAGAAACGATGCAAAACTAAAAAAATGAATAGAAAATATAAATAGAATACAAACTATGTCCTATTTGTTCCGAAAAGTAAATCGTGCTTAATTTTGTTCTTTACATCCTATTAGTACAACACAGCTCTTGTCGATGAAAGAAAACTATAATCCATATCTATTCCTTTGCCTGTTTCGCTGACTAATCGGGCGACGAGCGGGAATTAGCTGTCAGGAGCACCCTTCACGATCTTTTCATTTCTTGTCTGTTCGAAAATTGCTAGAAAATATCCGCATGGCCTGTAAAGTTTTGTCATCAAAATGATTAGAGAACGATTCAAAAGACAGACCAAACTACATTTTCTTCCTGTTTCCTCATATAAATTTTGACAGGAAGAATCTAAAAAAATTTTTTAGAGAAAATGTATTAGCTTTAACCGGGTATTTTAGAGTACACGCAGTGAAAACTTTTGATCTCTCGACGCTACAAAGCGAATCGTGTTATTGTTGGAAACGTGGCATAAAGGCTTATCGTGAATTCGCTTTGACAGCATTCCAAAGAGCATAACGTTTTTATTGTTATTTTGTGTTGCTGTTGACTGAAATTATATAGTCAGTATGAGTTTCGAATGCCATATCAGTAATAAAAATAGAATCAAAACTTTCATTTCATGATGGCGATTACAAAAAAAGTATTTTTTTACCATTAAGTAACGTTTCTTTTACGTGTGCATGTTTTAATGAAAATTCTCATACAGAAACCGCTTCTACAGTTTTGCTTTATGAGACCCTGATTACTTTTAATATTTGGGATACGTTGAAGCTAAGATTCGGCGTTTAAAAAAGCGACGCATTAAATCGAAATTTCTGAAAATGAAAAGGCTGTCTGAAAGACATTTCACTACTCACCTTTTATTTATTTTTAATTTATAAATTCAAATGACCAATAAATAAATGAATCATCAACTTTTTTTCATCAGGCTTGTCCTCAAATATACATGTAATATTAAAATGTTTTAAAGTGCGTTTCTGAGTTTCGTGCGTTTTAGTGGCAATTAGTGTAGAAACTTCTCTTTCTATCAAATCAATTGGATTATTTTATGCAAACAAAGTATTTGACTGCGTTACATTATAAAAATCTTTAATGGACATGAAATCATAGGTTTTATTTTTCAGGGACGTTGCTTTCAAAATATTTTTATCGCATATTTTTAAAATCAAGTGAATATTTTACCTTCTAAGTAGTTTTATTTTGGTCACAATAATGTGATGCTCTCCGATATGTACGTATTTTTTGAAATGATATATATAAATTTAGTTTATTAAGCGTTTCCATTTCAAAATGTAATATAGAAACGTACGCGGAATTCTATGGGAATAATTAATATTGTTATATCAACGTTCAGTTTCTATCCCATTCTCTTAAAAGCACGCTGTGTGTTTTGAAATATCTAATTTTGGATTTATTAAGGGCGTTTTCGTGATTGGACGCACAAAACTAAATTAAAACATATTTTGGTTTAGCAAATCACGTATAGATTTTCTCGGATATATTAAATAAATAAAAGAAAAACTTTAAATAATTCCAAAGTAATTTTATTTCACAGTAAACTGAAATTTTATTTCACCTAACTTTAAAGTTACATTGTATATAAAATTAAATTTTTTATCAGATAAGATGTTTCAGAAATCTTCATAAAATATTCTTTTTTTCTAGCGTTTATTTACAAATTCTGTAAAATATAATTAAACTTCTTTAGATAATCGAAATGAAATTTTGTTTAATTCTGAAATTGGCAAATAAAAGATACTCCAATAAACATTTTTAATTCTTAAAACACAAAAAGTTGATTTTAGTGTACAAAAGTAAGCAACTTTTCAATCGGCGTTAATCAATAAAATTTCACTTTGGAATAATCTCTTGTAAAATTTAATTTGTTAACATAAAAATTCACTATTCAGGGAGGAAAGTGAAAATTACCTAATATTCTGGCTGATTATGTAGGCCCGAATAATTAAAATTTTCATTTCATTCAAGAGCTATTATTCCCAAATTGCTCTAGTTTAATTCTGAGTTTTAAAAAGTATTTCCTCCTTCAAAGGTTAGCCCTTAATATTGATTCATTACAAAATATTCGATGGAGTTAATTACTTAAGTCGTCATACTAAAAGGCTAAGAGCCCCTGGCATTAATATAATTGTAGAGACATGCTATGTGAATTTCAGGCTAAAACAGTCTTTTATTTTATGAAGGGTGGCATGGAGTCCTCTGCTATTTTATCGTTACATCCTCATAGATCATTCCTTACGGAAATAATCAGTTTCCAGAATCTTTATAATTAATCCTTCTTCCGCAATTAATTAGATTTGTCGCTTGCTGAAGCGAATGCAAGACATGCTTGTTACTTTAGTAATATTGGTTCGTATACTCTAGTTGAATTCAAGACCATCTTTATAAAAAGAAATATAATGAGTTGCATAAATTATGATTGATTAATGTAACCGATTTAGAATGAAAACTTCTTGTAAGTTAATACAACTAGTTAAAAGTTCAATAAAGTGAAACAAGACATTCGTTTATGAATGAAATCTTAGTAATATTTTGAAGGCAGATTTCCTTGATTCATTTAAGGGAAAAAAAGAAAACTGCAAAACAGAATCTAACAAAAGGAAAATTTTAGTTAAATGCACTGCATTAAACACAGTCCTCTAAAAACTCATGCACCAGTTGATTTTTAAAGTCCGGCTCTTATAAAATACGAAAATTTATTAAAATTTGCATTTAAGAAAAAAATAATATGTTAAAATGACAAAATAATATGTTACATGATAAAAGTTTTCCATTTACCACCAAAATTTATGAAAAAAATGCTCTTCATGTGAATAGCTGGATTTACACCAAAAACGCTTTTTGAACTTAAAAGATAGTTAAACGACTCGTATGCCAAATAAGAGAGTTTTAACGAATTGGTTGCGATGGAGGGTTATGGACAGCATAGGAATCGGGTTATCACAATTCGACTCTACAACTAACTTCATGTCTCTCACATTGTGACTTCAACATAACTTTGAGTCTGAAAATTATATTTTATGATGGCTTAGAACGCCTTACAAAGATCATTTTCTTGCTCCTTTCTGTAGAAAGAAACAGAAACTCCATTATGTTTCTATTTCTTATTAAACATTTTGTGGTGAAAAAAAGGATATTCAGCTTCCATGATTGTAACGCTCCTGTCAAATTAAAATCTTTTACGTATGAAGGCGAATTTGCAGGTCCTTTGAATCGAAATTCAGATTAGTACTCTCAGTGGCGTAGCGAGAGTAAGTGGCGTAGCGAGGGTAAGTGGCGCCAGGGTCAATAGTGTGACCTCTTCGACTCCTTCCCGTCATCATCAATGACTTAATGTGTAAATGGCACCTAGGACATGATACTTTTCGCCTCCTCGCCATATTTGATTTTAAAAAGTGATAAAATCATAATGTTTTGTCACCATGGCCAGTGGCGTAGCGAGAGTAAGTGGCGCCAGTGTCATAATGCGACCTTTTCGCCT
>BGPR01000343.1:619012-633414 GCA_013235015.1 Araneus ventricosus | reverse complement strand
ACATCGCCCCGACATCAACAAACACACATGCAACAACCCACACACACAAACCTCAATCAAACAATCAAGAAAAACACCATGACTAGACCAAAAATAAGCGGTAACTACCAGCTAACTGGTCAATTCCCAAAGCAAACAATCAATTATTACATCCCACAATCAAGCAAGCAAATCATGTCAAAAACACCGACGGCGCAACATCGTCAACGATGTTTGCACCATCGGGTATTAGGTCCTTAGTTGCCTAAAAATGGGTCATAGACCCCCCATAGAGTTTCCAGAACCAAGTATCTTGATCAAGAATCACCTTTACGGCCCATAGTAACAATAAAATCCATATAAAAGCATTGAAAAAATCAAGTACTCATGTAAAAGACAAAAGTCCGGAAACAAGGTCACGTGACCCGGCAGCAACAAGAAATACGACATGGCGAAGGGGGCGTTTTCCTCCGCCGCCATTGACATAAATACAATAACATTATAGGAACGACTATAAAATCACTGTAAAAACACTCCAAATTCCTTCAGTGACCAGCACTGAGTTAAAATATCAAGACAATAAATAAGACTATAACTACATTAACAAACACCAAACAAGTGGAATATGAATATCAACACAGCGAGACAGGTGGGTGCACGGAGCCAGGAGGATCCATAATTAGAGTCCCCAGAGGGGAGCAAACACCCAAAAATGAAATTTGAACTTACCCCTCAGATGAGGGTCGGTGGGGGAGTAACCTCACCCCACAAAAAAGGGTCCACCTCCGGGGAATTCGCTAAATCCAGGATCCTCCATGAGAGCTCAAACAACACGCAACCACCTGCTCGCCGCCATTTTTCCAGTAGTATGCCAGTGGGACAGTAGGGACAGAAAAAAAAGCACTACATCAAGAAGGTGTGGCCCAAGCGACAGTTCCTGATACCGGGTGTGAAGAATGAAGAGAACGAACCACTAGTTGCCTCAGAAAAAATTCTCTTGCCTCCATTGCACATCAAATTAGGTTTGATGAATTTTGTTAAAGCGATGGACAATGGAGGAAGTGGATTTCAGTACTTAAGACTGAAGTTTCCAAAAGTGAGTCAAACAAAAATTAAGGAAGGCATATTTGTTGGGCCTCAATTTAGACAACTAATGAAGAATCTGGTGTTTGAGAGTAAACTGACTAAGAAGGAAGCCGCAGCATGGACATCGTTTAAGGAGTTATAAGAAAACGTCTTCGAAAATCACAAAGCGGAAGACTAAGGTAAATCGTCAATAACTTGCTTAAAGGCCAATGGGATGCAACATGTCGTTGAAAATCCATTTCTTGCACTCTCACTTAGAATTCTATCCTGAAAACCTTGGACCAGTAAGCGACGAGCATGGTGAACGGTTCCATCAAGATATCTCAAATATGGCAGCTCGTTACGGAGGGAAATGGAATCCCAAAATGTTAGCCGACTATATTTGGACATTGAAAATGGATATTCCTCAAGCCAAGCACAGTCGACAGGCCAAGTACACAAGAAAGTGAAGGTTTGTAACATTTTAATACGCCTGTGCAAATATTGCAAGCTGAATATGATTTCCTAATGTATATAATAAGAGTTACTCCGTTGCTCAAAAACTATGGGTGATTGAAAAAAAACGGTTAACAGATTTGAAATCAGGACACAAAAATACATAGGTATAACCCTTTCTTTCTCAAGCAACATGAAAAATTTTTTTTTGTTGTCCAGTCTAATTGGTATGCAATAACTACAACAGTTATTATAAAAACATAAAACTTTTAAAAAATAAATATCTCGTTAACAAGCAGAACATATATTATTTAGCTACCATTTCAACTATAAGAATAGCATGCCTAGAATCTTTTATGCCTTTTAATCAATAGAACAGGAATAAATCTTAATTAGAATATTTTATTGCGAATGGTCGACCATTTTTAAAATAATTTTATAAGAACTCAGAACACAATATCAAACTTGCATAGAAAAATTTAATTAACCAAATCAATACGTTTTTTTAAAAAAATGAGTTAGATCCAACAATAAAAACACAAAATTTGATATCTCCTTCACAAGAATAATGAAAGAGAAGGGCAAGCTCTTAAAATTAAAAAAAAATGCTTCTTTCCTTCAGGAGATATACATTATTTTCACTTTATACAAGCAATGGAAAAAGATTACTTATTTTCAAAAAAAATTATGCATGTATCTTTTTCTTAAAAAGAAACTAAAATATCAATAACATGATGAAAACGAAATAAAAATATGAGTCACAAAAAGGTATTAGATCACAGAACAATGATTAAGCGGGAAAGATATTTTCCCCCTTACTTCCGGGTTGAAGAAAACGGAATACTTTTAAATTCCAGCTTCTGTCGAAACAAAATTGCTTATATTTTAGCAGCGCATTTAATCGTAAAGATCATTATCACAACACAGATTTATGAAGAGATTTCACTTTTAAAAGAATGCAGCACAAGATTCTTGGAAGAATCACACTTTAGAAGAAACAGAACTTTCACTAAAACGAAAGCACTAATTTTCAGGTTAAGAGAAAAAAAATTATTCTTGCACTTGAACCCATATCGAAACACAATTCTTGGTTGCGATTAATTAACTGGACAGCGGCAAAATCACTGTAGAACATACGAAAATTTTCACATCGTGTTAGGGCAACACTGTACATTCGAACTTTGACCGATGCGATCTTTTTCAAAACAGAATTTTTTCCCGGGGCGAGAAAAATGGTGAGAAGTGTCGGATGGGTCGATCTCTTAAAAAAATTTCTCAGGATGCAGAAGAAACATAACATGTCGAGATGAGTTGATGATTTACCAAAAATTAATGCTATTTCCCAGAGCGGGAAAAATATCATGGGAAGTGTCTGGTTGACACTTTTTCAATTTCCATCAAAAATTTATGTTGGGCGCCACTGTAGAGGGAGGAGACTCATATTTATGTGGAATGCAGCTGTTGAAGAATTAATTCAATTTCACGAACCATTTTTATTAGATGGCTAAGTTCCACTACACAGTACATTAAAAGGTGCAAGACAGAGAACAACAACAACACAAGTACACAGAAGAAGAGAGAGAGGCATCATGGGAAAAACCCGGATGGCTCTAGTAGCGTAAAAATAGCGTCTACCATAAAAAGGAGAAGGCAGTGAATTGTAACCGCTACAACTTCAATTTAAAATATGTATGCTGGCATATTTATTAAACTTTATTAGTTATGTTTGATTCAAGTGCATTTTCAATCTTTGTTTAAAACTTCTGTACAATTTTCTTTCAGCCATATTTTCGGGAATTTAATGGAATAATGACTGTTATGCAATAGAAAATTTCCCGGTAAAAGTAACCTGAGAGCCATAAATTACACTTCTCTCTAATTATTGGAATTTATAGAAAGCATGAGCAGAAATATATCTTTTTTTGCATTTAATTCACGTTAACCGTGAGAAAGAAAATTCATAATTTCCTAAGACTGCGAATTTGCTTCTCAGGGTTAACGTGCTTTTTGAGAAACAGGAAAATCTTTGTTGGAAAACGAACATTACAGAAATGGCAAGTTTGTCGGCATGTGAGAGGTGATGGCAAGGTTTCCGAACTTGCTGGGGTAAATAGTCGTTAGTTGGGAACATACGGTAATATCTCGACAAACCTAGTTTCCAGAAGATATTTAGATGTCTGACCTCCTATGTAAATTTGAGAAATAAAGCTTTTGGGTATTAAAATGTTTCGAACCACCTTTCGAAAGCACATCAGAGTAGGCCTCTTGAAGTTAATTCAATTTTACGAATCTGACATTAGATAGAGATACGCGTATAACCATCGATGTGAAATAGCTGTACTGCAAATTGTACTGCTGCTGCTCTCTGATGCTGTTTTCTGCTGTTAGGTCTCCCAAATCTCATGTGCCTGGAATCACTTTCCCATAATTGCTTTTAGAAGATTCATTAACTTTTTTGAAATCAAATTCACACATTTATCTATTAATTTTATTATATCACTTAAGTTTCTAATTTTATCTAGATTTCAAGAACGTATCCTGTATTGAGATATAAATCTTCTCCGTACCTTTAAAACATTTATATGTATAATGAATATTTGGTGTTACATTGCTGAAAGGGACTCTTGAGTAAAAACATGTTTTTAAAAAGTTACAACATTATATCTCCTAAACTCGTAGCCAGGCAATGTCTGAAGCTTATCCACGGAAGTACATTGCAAGAATATCAATCGAACAAATGATGCACTTTGTAGCTGTAAAGAATCCAAAAAAGCATTAATCCGTCAGAAGTATAGGGTATTCAATCTTCAAAGAAAAGCGGATTTCCCAAAGTGAAAACTGTTCTCCAAGATCATGTCGCTGGCTCATCGATTCCCTCATTAGGAACAAAGATACACATTTTCGAAGAGAAAAAGAGCGCCTTTTTTGCCCAGGAGGGGAAAAAAAGATGCATCCCGCAATCATCATTTCTTTTCACTTCTTTCTCTATACGTGCTTCGCTTTCCTCGCTGACGATAGGGATCAGAAGGAGAAACAAATCGCCCCTCTGATTGGATCCGAACAATTATTTGAGCTTCGGTGCACTGAACAATCCTAATGCCGTCCTCCCCCTCTCCTCAGGTGAAGTTATTTCTTCAGTTCGTCAATTAGCTCAATTGTCTTTCCTCAATATATAGTATTAAACTGCTTTGCTTCTTATAACTTCGCTCATAAAAATCGGCACGTCAGACGAGTATCAGATTCCAAATTAAACCATTCTCAAGAATATTTTAAATAGCTACATATTAAGGAAATAGTAGTAAATCATGTAAAAGGAATGCAAAAGCATAAGTACGATGATTTTAATAAACTAAAGAGAAATACTAGAATGAAAATTTGAATGTTTTATGTTATTATATTTATTAGCTAATATGCATTACAATTTTAGTCACAAGTCTGTCGTATATGCGGGATGTTTAAAAAGGAATTAAATATGCAGAAAAAATAAGACAATAAAAATCTTTAACTGACTATGGGCTTACATGGAAATTGATTAAAATTCTTTACATATTTCAGACAATAGGTTTTACAATACTTTACTTGCTTTTTAGTATCTTCACTTGTTATAGTAAGTTTAATTTTAAAAACAATCAAACTAATTTAATCATTCAAATAATTTATCTATTCAAAAATTACTGACATTACAAAATGAATGCCGAAATATGAAAATCCTTATACTTGAAACTGATTCGACATTTGCGTATCTTGAAATGTGATCCTCCAGCATTCTGCTATAAAGGTTACTATCAAGCCATGATAATAGAAATGTGCAGAAGAAAGTTTCTAGTATAGCTTAGACTCGTGACGCTGTAACATATTTATAAACTCAAAGTAATTTTTACTTTCCGGACGACTTATATAGACTACTTACAACGAACGTCTCATTCTTTTCATAAGGATTATAAGTGGAAAGTTTTAATTATTTTGTGAAGTGTTCCGCTATCCTGTGGTCTCTTTTTATCGACCCTGCCCCTTTCTTGTTGCATTACATCACGTGCGATGGATATATTTCTTTTTAATAAAGGAAGTTTATATTAGTTCCGTTTTTGAGGAACACGAGGAGCTATTTTGGAGGAACCACAAAATTTTGACTTGTGATCAGATGACGAGGACAACAATGAGTCGGTGTCAACCATCCAGACTTCTGCAACACATCAGTGGGAGCACATCCGTCGAGGTGTGTTTGACCCTCGACGGATTTAAAGTGCAGTCACGAGGCCACCACAACGCTGTTAATAAGGGATGAAAGAAGGGGACACACAATAAGTTGTTGAAGAGGACAACATATCTTTTCTGTCATTAATGCGAAAAGAACGGAATGTCCTTTCCGGTTTCGGTATCAGAATCCCCGTTTCAAAAGTGTAAATGCAGTTTTCATTGTGAGGCGATCTAATCCGAAAGTCTAAGCAATGGATCTTATTGCGGATACAAGAGAGTGTATTTTTTCTTCTAAATATAAAATCTGTCAGACACACACGAATCTAAGAAAAAAAATCAACTATTTGCTATTGAACTTCTCATATTCTTAAATAACGTTATTGAGGGGTCGACAAATTTGTGAATGCGCAATGTTGGAATTAACTCTTAACATCGATCTAAAAGGGTCTAGGTAACAAACGCCCTGGATGACAGGTCACACTACGAATTTATAGACAGCCTCACTGTAATGTGGGAAATTTCACTGAGGACAGAGTCCAATATGTGTGGAAGTCAGTCATCACAGAAATTATATTGGCAATAGCACAGCGTTTGTAGTTTGGTTTGTGGAATCTTTTCTAGAGAAATAGAGCCAGAACATAGGCTGCACCAATGCAACTATCTGTGAATCTCGTATTTCCCAGAAAAGGTATCTGGAGATCTGACAACGATATAGGTGTATAATTCACCTCAATATTTAACAACAGAGTGGACGCGAGACCAACTATATGTTTATTTTAAAAGCCATAAAAATCTTACACCGAAGTTTCAGAATTAGTTACAAATATTTCGAGTAGGTGCCACTGTACGCTGTAGTCGTAGTACGGAGTCTCGGAAAAAGGCTACAAATTGTCCTTTGCAAGCAATCGTTCCGATCACATTAAAATCCATTCAAAAAGTGCACCTTTCGTAGCACAGAGATGGAGCATACTAAGAATGAAATTTTAATTCATCCTGTGTAATATGTCAACGGAAATGGAGCACATACCTCACACACCAACTCATCAGGTGTTTGAGAATTGTTCCGGAAAACAGTGTCCTCAAATGTGCCCCACAAGAAGTAATTGCAGGGGTGAGATTTTGTGAGAGTGAAGGCCAATCAATGCCTGTTCTTCTGTGCTACGAAAGGTGTATTATTTGAATCAATTGTTTCGTGATTGCGAGGATTACTTGCGAAGAACAGTTTATAGCCTTTTTCTCAGACTCCATACTAAGACTTGCCTTCTATCTATCTCCGTTGCCGATTTATTTAATTTTAAAATGACAGTCCTTTGTGGCACACCCTGTATGTACCCCAATCACACACACTGTTGTTGGTGTTAATATCATTGAAGCTGATTCTCAGCCGTATTTCGAAAGAAAGCTTTTATCGAATCTTGCAGAAGATTTATTCAGTGATTCATGTAGAATTTCTCACACGTGGGCATTACGTGCGTGGAAAAAGACGGGTACGGGAAGTGTAGCTCCATTTCCTGAGAAGTAATCATAAAATCATTCATCCTTATAGCATTGCTGCGGTGATCAGCTGGTCATCCATCCTTTTGAGACCATTCTTTTTTCATCAAAGAGGCCTTGATATAGAAAACCTTTTCAGGCCCTGTAGAAATAATCTTACTATCACGCCCTGGGCCGTACCGAGGTGATCCTGCGCCCTTGGCGGAACTGGCAAAGCTACACCTACCTTACGCGACACATTTTCATTAATTTTTCATCCCTTCTTTAAAACCCCTACCAGGAAAAAACTACATTCCTGCAAATATTTTTATACACAAATTTAGCATATTTTATGATTTATTAAATAGGTTTAATAAAAATTACATATTCTTAAAAAATACTTTAATGAACTATATTCATGAAAAATACTCTACACAACAAAATAAATATATCATCAAATAAATTACAAATTGCACATATTTTCTAAAAGACAGAAAATAAAACAAAATCTATATCTTATTGCAGCTATTGAACATTGGCTTTTGTGATATGCATAATAAAGAAGAGAATTTATTTGCTTCGCACTATGTATAAATAATAATTCACATAAATTACTAATTAGAAATAAAAGAAATTAGAGCTGAAATTAAGAGTTTAGTACATATGAGCTGAATACAAATTTTTTTAATATCAAATGACTTTTTCTAGATCAGAGGTTCCAAACCTGTGGTACGCGGACCCCTGGGGGTTCGCGGGGGACAAGTTAGGGATACTCAAAAGTGATTTTGGTGATGGCGGAAAACACAATATATAAGAATATTCTAGAATTTCGCTTCATCAAGTTCGTTTGAAAAATGAAAATCTTACGAGTTCGAAAGCCTATTATTTACGGAATAAGAAAAAGGAGCAAGTAGATTAATATCTAGTAATTGAGTAATTGTTAGTTTTGGTCATGACCGGCCGCCACGACTTCATAGGGCACTGTGGTCCCAGCATAATAGCCCCCATTACGAGCAGAATATGCGACGACCCCCCACCATTTTACCGGGGTACGACCGGTCATCGGAGATTGGCCCTAAGAGTCACACCACCATTACTGTATCCACCAAGGATGCGAGAATCTGCTTACTTATCCGGCAGCTTCTCATCCGTGAACTTCGCATGCTGGGATCATGTGATTAAATATGCGATTATATAAAAAAAAGGAAATTAGTGATAAACTGATTAAATAAGGAAATTAGTTTGTCATTTTAAAATTAAAAAGTATTGTTGCAAATCATACATTTTTTAAATTTCTTTAAATTAAAAAACTTGTACAGTTATTAAATTGGTATCATTAAAAAGATATTTTTTTTAAATTTTAAAATAATGTAAAAAGTTATTTTTTTGAAATGATATTTTTGAAAAATACTTTCGAAAAGACAGCAAAATCTTGCCTACTTTTTTATTAACTGAAATTTTAATTTACTTTTGAGCTTTGAAAAGTTGATAGTGATTCTACTCTTATTTTGAGGAACATATGCGCCAAATTTCTTCAATATCAAGCAAAAATGTTGGTTTTATTAAAAAACAAATAACATTAATCTTTGTATACATTATTGCAAAGTAAAATTTTATGTTTAAATCAGTTACAATTATCAAGGCAAGTAAAATCAAGGAGATCATGAATTTGATGTAGAATAGTTGCATTAGATATTTTATGCAATAAACTCTAACACGAAATACCATAATATTAATTTTATATTTTTCTTGTATTCATGCTTTTGTATGCATATTTTGACTACTAATAAAAGCGCATGTATGCATAGGTGACTGTCTGTTGGCGTTCTATAAGACAGACCGTTGAGCCTAGAGTTGCCAAATTTGGTACAAATCTACCATGAAGGATGGCAAAGTATACCTCAGTGAGTTTATAAAACTTTGATTAATTGAAACTTAACAAAGATTTTTTTTTTTGGGGGGGGCAGGGTTGCAGCGATAATAGCCGGAAATATTATCATTTAAAAATAATTTCTACACCGTCTTATATTTCAAAAAAAATTATCTTTCAAATGATAGCAGTCTAGTTGTCATGTAATTTTTTCTTAAATTTGACAATTTTTAAAAAAATATTTTTATGTATAACTAGCAGTACTCGCACGGCGTTGCCCGTGGAATCGGGACTTCAACAAATTAAAAAAAACCGTCCACAATGACAAGAAAAAAAGTTTTGAAAACAAAATCAAAACAAAAGATAGATATTATTGATTTCCCGCTTATTTTGCTTCGCGATTATGACATTTGAGCTGTAGGAAAACAGTACAGAGTACATTAATCGAAAACTATATCAAAAAATTTGCAACGTGAAAATCATTAATAAACAGCAAGAAGCAACTTAAACAACCTGTGTTTTTTAATGAACTTTAGAAACAAATCAAAAGTATAAAAAATATAAATCAGAACGCGGTCTTCCCGCCCCGCACCTAGATTAAAAAATTGTTTATCATGAGCTTGAAGTATAAGGCGAAATTGATCAGAACGTAACAGACAGACGCGCACAAAGAAAAAATAACCAAAAGGAGAAAAAAAAAACATTTGCCTAAACCTGCTTAAACGGTTTAATAATTCATTCAAACTAAAGCAATAAAAGTAATTCATCATATTCCCGTACCTACCCTCATTCATGGCAGGAAGCCAAATAAAGCCATAGCTCTAATTTTTTCCGCCAGATGGCGCACACTTGGATTGAACGGGATTTCCGTATTCCGATTCCTTCTGAAAAACCTCTCTGACCCCATCAACTAAAAAATTAATTACAAATCGACTTAAATTGGTATTTTAACCGTTCTTGTTTTAAATGAAGGAGAACCGTTTTATTTATTAGCTCGAAACTTTTCAAAAAGATAAGGAAATTAGAACGTGAGATGGAGTCATTTGATATTGAAATCTTAAAATTTCATTCGAAAACTGACTATTATTTAAAAATTTCTGAAAATTCAGGAAATTACGTTAGGCTTTCAAAACAAACGTCATTAAAACGATAATTGTTTGCTCTCTTTGATGGTGCATTGATTTTTTTTTTCGATCATTATTTCTCGTGGATCGGTCAAAAATGTGCGAAAAACCACCCAAACCAACACAAAACATTAAATAAAAAATTTTCTAGGTGAAATTTTAAAATCCAGACTTCGAGGTGCATTGAGTCACCGTTAAGACTACCTGTGTGCCAAATTTCAAGTTTGTAAGTGCGGTATATTCGTCTGGACATCGCACGCAGGCACACACACGCACACAAACATTGCCTTTTATAAGCATAGATTTACAACAATTCTGGATTGAAAGTCAAACCAATTTCACTGATTCATCAAATCTTTAATTTAATATTTCTCTTAATGTTTAATTTAATCTTTCTCTTATGTTAAAAAGCGTGATATAAAAATTTATTTTGATTATTATAATAAAAAACCCTTCTTTTATTGCAATGAAATGCTGCCATTTTCGTTGCTTTTCCAGTTTTTTTTAGTCTACTTTTTTGTTAATTCTTTGCTACTTGAAATAAATTTACTTTTTAATACATTTTCTATATTATTTTGATAGATCTACTTTTTAGCTGTGATCTAAAATTAATTTTTTCACTTAGGGCAGTTAATCTTCAATGGAAACCATATCATCTATTTATTTGTAATAATTAGGTAAAACATTCAGGTTATAGTCAGATAAATAAAGTGTAATAAATGTAATTCAAATCTGAATTTTGCATGATCGAAATAAAAATTAATTTTTATTGAATTTAATGATATTAAAGAGCCATTCTGCCTAAGACTTTTTAACAATTGAATGTAAAAATCAAAGTCATTAATTTTATTAGATGCAAAACATATTGCCTAAAAATTTATTTCAAATTAGCTTGCGAATAATTAAATAAGTTGATGTTTTTAAAATTGGTTGGCATAAATAATATATAATTAATGAAATGGGCGAATCAGCTGGCAGTAGAAGGCGATTAGTATTTAATACAACAAAATCAATTTAAAAATAGAGAAATAATTTGAGCTCACCTCTTTAAAACTAATTTACCTCCTTAGAAAAGAATGAAAATGTCCAAGTATTTCTTTATGCGCCCACTCTCTGATGAAACAAAAACAGAAATGCAACATTTCCTTCGTATTACTTGCCACTAAAGAAACACCAAAGGACCACTCATCCAATAAGGAGGCCCCTTTATCCCTTCCTACAATATAGTAAACAAGATAAAATAAGACCTCCCCACCCTGAAACACACAACTGCAGGTTCGTTCATTAACGCGGTAGCTATCAGGTAAAAGGCCTAGTCTTGTTTTACTTTCAAACGTTGGGAAAAGAATTGTCTCCTAATATTAATCGAAACAGAGACAAGTAACAGCTAAAAAGAATGGTGATATCTCAGAAACAATAAAAAGTATAACCATAGTCTATTGACTCATACTTCTAGATGTGTTTTCCAATTTTCATGTACATGAACTTCCGAGATCCTTAATAAAATAATTTTGTCTACTATGCCCTCTTGGCCTGTCTTCGTGAGTGAAAGAGCATTTGTCTTAATCTCAAGTAAATACAGACACAGCGTGACACTAAAAATAGAATTGTCCATACAGATTATAACAATGTATATTCGTTGTCATCATTTGCTTTACCGCTCAGAATCGGTAGCTGTTATTTTTCTAGCTCTAAAAAATTATCACGGCATTTGCGTTTTACCAAGTCAATCAGACCTTATTTCAAATATCTACTGACAATGAATTTCTAATGAATTTCTTTTTACCGAGGGAATACGAGCACATTGATCCTCTATCAAAAAAAGCTGACGTCTGATTGGAACATATTTATAACGGGTATATTTTAAGACATTACTGTTTCCTAAGAGTAATGAAATTATGAATCAGAGGTACATTATTTTTCATACATCTAAATGGTGGTACTTCGGGGGATAAAAGTGATGGAACATTAGAGACACCTAAAAAGCATCGATAGAAGTGTGAGAACAAAATTTAAAATTTAGTTGCAATTAGGCTAGATTTCAGTAATATTTATCTTTTCTATAATTATTTGGTTTTAGGTGCATGATAGAATACAAATTGCAATTTTTTCCGGAAAAAAAGGGGAGGTACTAATTGCCAGATAAATATGCATATTTTGGTTTATTTTATTCTTGATGTGATTTTTATTCTCTTTCGAGTAAAGCAAAGAAATTATAATATAAAAACAATCCAGTCTTCAGCAAGTATGCATTTTGGATCACATAAATATTTAAGATCCAAATTACCAGCACTACGTTGTGAACTAATGCATGAACAATTTGTGTTTACACAGAAAAAAAAATAAATGGAAAATGATGGTTACATCGTCCAAATTAGCAATTTATTTATTGATAACATTTGGAAAAAGAAATACATTTTCCGTTTCCGAATAGATTATTATTTTCTATTAAGTCTCATCAATAAATAGTTTTAACAAAAATGGAGTAACTTGACACCAGTATAACATTTTTGCTGAAAATGAAATAGAGTCCAACTGATTGGGAGTATGGGAATGGATTTTCACATTTTGACAACACTGACACGTGTATTTCATTCTGAAACGTATATAACAATCATTCAGGAGGTTACAGAAAGAAAACAATGGGAGCAGTTTTTCACCAAGATTTTAGTGCTGAAAATCTGTCCTGGTGAAAAGAGTACAACATTTCTGAAGGCAAGTGCATTAAATGTGAAAGATACTAAACCTAGCTTTCATTTGGTTGATTTGAATCTAATTAAATTTGTTTATTGTGTGTAACTTTTTCTGACGTGGGAAAACTTTTGCAATGAAAAAAGAGAGTTTCTTTACATGAAATTTGCGGTACTAAACAAATCCAGTGGACTTTTAAATTTGTTTCTATAAATAATAAGAAGATCAATGTTTGCTTTTTGCTTCAAATATGCCCAGGATGTATAAAAGGAAGTTAAATGGATTTCTCCAAAGACCAGAATCTTGCTTTAATACAATTTCACAAGGTTAGAGCACTTTTAGAGGAAGGTCCTTCTTTATTCCCACAAGCGTATAGTTTGTTACAAAAGAAAGATATTTCATATAAGCAAACCTGGAAATAGCATGGTTTTCTTCAATGCGAAGGAAAAGACAGTTGCAGCTTATATAGTCCAGTTCAGTAACTTTGGTTTTCCTGTCAGTAATACAGACCCTAACAGGATCATATAAACTCATCTAACTAAGAAAGGTGTAGTAATAGGTAGATATATTAATAATACATAAAAATTAACAATAAAGTTTCTAAAACGCATCCTGGTTTGAAAGGATAGCAATGGCGTATAATTGATCAGATATATTATGTTCGTACAGTATGAGTATTCTGTTATTATATATAATAACCGGTCATTATAAAACTAACTGCATAAAAAACCTTTATTATATAAACTGAAGAGCGAAAACTGGAACATCTAATATCATGTAGCGCCCCACGAGCACGCAGAAGTGACACAACGCGACTGCATGGACTCGACTAATGTCAAGAAAGTATCGAGGGAATTCACCATGAATCACCAGAGAGTCCATAATTCCATAGGAGTGCGAGGTAGTGGATCTCTTCTGAATAGCTCTGTTGCAAGGCATCCCAGAGACCTTCAATAATGCTCATGTTTGGGGATATGGGGTGGGCAATGGAGCTATCTAAAGTCACAACAGTGTTTCTGGAGCCACTCGTACAACTCATGACGTGTAAGGTGTCGCATGTCCTGCTGGAATTGTCCAAGTCTGTCGGAATTCACAATGGACATGAATGAGTGTAGGTGATCGGACAGGATACTTACGTGCCTGTCACCTGTCAGAATTGTCTCTGGCTAGAGTCCCATTCATTTCAAATGCACACTCCCCATACCATCCAGAGGCTCGATTGAACAGTCACCTGTTCACGTAAAGCTCCATGAATTCATGATGTTTTCTCCATACCGTACACATCCTCCAATGGCGGTGTTGGCGGCCCAGGAAAGGCGTGAAAGCTTTTGAGCCATGCAGTCAGCAACGGCATGGAGTAGGCCTTCGGCTCCGAAGCCATTTAATTGATGGTCCATTGGCAGTTCGCTTGCGATACTTGTCGATGCCTCATCATTGAAATCAGTGGCAATATGAGGAAGTGTTGCACGTCTATCTCGTTTAAATTCTCTCCAGTCAGATGGTCCTGTCCTTTCAAGGTCTTTTTCCGGCCGCACCGATGTCGGAGA
>BGPR01000343.1:565897-611976 GCA_013235015.1 Araneus ventricosus | reverse complement strand
TTTGATGTTTTACCGGATACCCGATATTCACGGTACACTCGTGAAATGGTTGTTCGCGAAAATCCAAGTTGCATCGCAACCTCGGAGATTCTATGTCTCATCTCTCGTGCGCCGATTATAACGTCACGTTCAAAGTCCCTTAAATCTTGATAACCTGCCATTCTAGCAGAAGGAACCGATCTAACATCTTTGCCAGACATCTGTTGTCTTATATAGGCGTTGCCGACCGCATCGGGTTACGATTATCGGTTGCATACCCTCGTTATTTGCAAACGCACGCCTGTACCAGTTTTTCTGGCTCTTCAGTGTAATAGAAACTATTGGATTACTGTTTATGAAGAATCTGTTCAAACGCTTTAGTACTATTTCGCTCAGCTGAAATGCGGTAAACCTTGCTTTATAAAGACAGAACGCCGCCTGCACCCCCGGTTCCTATAACCTAAGTTATCATACCAGTTTGGGTGTGTGCAAGGCGGATTAAGCAACCTCCACAAATTGAAGAAGACGAAAAATATTTTGGCCCACCCCGTTTCACAGAAAGCTTATAATGGGTTGAAACTTTCATCAATGGTTTTGTTTCATGGGCGTAATGTTTACTATTATTATTAATGGTAAAAATTATTTACTTCAAGTATTCACATTTTCTCTAACCAAATTATTTTATTCAAATTTTAATACAAAGCTTCCTTTAAATATTGTTAAATATTCTATATAAGTTTCGTGCAATTGGGTTGAAAACTCTGTATGTTATAAGCATAAGACACGCGGAAAAATTAGGAATTTCTTAAAGAAACCTTTATATTTTCACAAATATTTTTGCTATTTTTACAAAAATGCACATAAACATTATGCACATCAAACAAAACCATTGATGGAAGTTTCAACTCATTATCAGCTTCCTTTGAAAGGGGGTGGGCCAAAATATGCTTGGCCTTCATCAATTTGTGGACGGTCCCCTAAATGTCCTCGTTGCCAAATCTTCACTGCAAAATGTGATTTCCGACGATTGTATGTCCCACTATTCTCCACAACTGATTGCGAACCATTGTATTCCTATTAAGTCTAAATTTTTCGCATCTTAAAAGTGGTCCTTAGCATTTGTCCACCAGTGTACACATAATTTATTTTTCTTGTATATTTTCACCAAGGTTTTTAAGAAATATGTATAATAACTTGTTATTGAAATATGTTGAAAAAATAGTTCAAAGAATCCCCATCTATGGAGTAACTTAGCACCAAAATTTCGAAAAAATATAATTTATTATTAAATTACTGTATGATCCAATTTTTGCTGCAAAACGCTTCTCTAGTAATTACCCAAAGAGGGAAAAACCAGAAAATCCATTTTCTAGAGCATTTATAGCAACAAATCTCGAAATTTCTTTTGAAGTCATGAAAATATCTGCAAAGTAATCTTTTTAATCTATCCTTTATCTTATTATATATTATCTATAATATCTTTATTCTGAATCCTGTACCTAAATTTAAAGTACTATCAAGTTACTAATTTCCAATTTTGACAAAATAATAACAGCTATTATGAAACTTATTGAAAACTTTAACGATTTGCTTAAGACTTGTGAAAAGAAGAATTTCATGGACATAAACATTCTTGGAAAATAGTTAGTTAAAAGGAAACGTAAATCTGATAATTGTTTGAGGTTCAACTGTAATGGCGATGGAAGCTTTGCAAGCTGACACTGGTTAAGTTTATTTAGATACATTTGGACTCAGGATTTACAATATTTAGTAAAATCAAGTTTCGTATCTGAAAACTGACTTCAGAAAATACTTTGAATAGAACTCATATTAATTGGTTTTACGAGCTAGGAATGATATCAAATATTTTATTATCCAAGTTTCAACAATGATGATGATTTATTTCAGTTTTAACACGATGAAAAATGTGAAATATTTGTCATTGCTTGCATAATATTTTTCTGACAAAAATAATTGTTCCATTATATGTTTGTGTGTTCCAGGGAAATGCATTTTCCAATTCCACAGCCAGCAGAGCGTCCAAGGCAACTTTTCCTCTCCACAGTTCCCAGGAAACTACTCTAAATCTTTAGAATGTATCTACAACTTCCAGGGCAGGGAGCACGAAACCCTCAGGCTGACTTTCCACGAGTTCGACCTTGAAGCACCGTTCAAGAAAGGGTAAGCATATATTCGGTACTTCTCAGTTAAGGCATTGTCACACGTTGTGGTCGAGTACAAATTAAGGAATGCATTCAGCCAAATTTAATAATAGAATTCTTTTTCCACGTTTACAAGTTTTTTAAATCATCAATTTAGATCGGTGTCAAAGACGGGATCACCAATTTGGATAAAACCACACAGATAATTCCATAATTGCTAATGAGTTTCGCTGAAATTTCCGTGGACACATTCCGATCGGCTATGACCATCTTCCGAATTCGTCTATCCTCTCTTTCACAAATTGGCACAGCTTAGTCAAATCTGTATCTTGTGCCATTAAACCACAATAAACCAAACAACTTCCTTTCACAAATCTCCCGGGGTTGATCAGAACTCAGTATTTGTACGTTATTGCCCTCCAGAAACCATCACTGTCAGTTCCTAT
Source organism: Araneus ventricosus (assembly GCA_013235015.1). Classification (NCBI taxonomy): domain Eukaryota; kingdom Metazoa; phylum Arthropoda; class Arachnida; order Araneae; family Araneidae; genus Araneus; species Araneus ventricosus. Next base: position 609,389 of record BGPR01000343.1, on the reverse strand, counting down.
ATGTAGTTGCGATCCATTCTTTCTTTGATTTTGCGGATCCTCTCTCTCACAGAAGTACCAACCTACCTCGTTCGTGTGCACTTGTGTTCTGGTGCCTTCGAGACTAAGGCGATGTTGTGTATGAATGCCTTAACCCAACATTTATACATAATATCGCCGCCTGTCCCCGTGCCTAGAGTCCTTGAGACTCTTTATGACAAGTTTGAAGGACAGGAAGTGGAAGCTTACCTAAAGCCACCAAGCACTTACACTGAAAACAAGGGAACGGTTACATAAGGATTACATTGCAATCTCAGGACGTTTGAGGTATATAATCTGAAATGGCTGACGAACACAATTTGGAATATTCTAGAAAACAAGAATGCAGTGAGATAGCTAAAGCGTGAAAATGCGCATGACAAATGAAAACATACAAAAAACTGTTATACAAAAAGAGAAAAGAAAAAAACCCTTTCTAAATTCTGGAATGCATAAACAAATATTTACAAACATATACTACATCACTTCGAAACACGTTGTACTGCAGATTTCTGTTGTAATTTCTTAAAATACGGCACTTTTAAACTTCGAAACACGCTGCACCTTTGAAAATCGTTGCTATTGTGGAGGATTTAAGGGAGTGATGAATACGAAGATATAATTTGTTGAATATACGATGAGTCAGTAATTTGCGAGCACTGTTAAAATCGACTTCTCTTTGGTGATTTGTAGATGTTGTACACGTAAAGAACGAGTTGATGCAGCAACATTCGTACTGCATTTTCGTTTCAAACTGCCAAATACAGGCATGACACACACAGTAGTCAATTTCGCATTCACCTCGGAGCAGAGAAACTAATCAACGCTCTGGTGCTGAAACTTCGATCGGTGCTTCAGATATAATAGGCTAGAAGAAAAAGGAATATCGTTTGCAACTACTTCAATCAATGCATTTCTGCTGTTAGGATTTTGTTTTCCTTCTTCTGCCTCATATTACAGACAATGTTTAAAAAAATGAGGGATTTTTTATTCTTATTCTTGACAAAATTTCGTTTTAAACTTGTTTTATCAAGCACTAGCTGATAACCCGGCGTTGCTCGAGATACAATTCATATCCCCAACCACACACACACTCCGTTTCTTTTTCTCCAAACAGACAATCGATGAAACAAAAATTCAATTTCAAAATGAAATTTTTTGTTCCAACCAACTTACTTTAGTACGGCTCAAAAAGAGTAATATATGAAGAGAAATAATTTTTTTAAAAATTGGGGGAAGTACAGGAACCAACTTTTAATACATCCCAAAAAAAATAATATTTACAGAGAAAGAAATAAAATTAAACATCAAAAGACAAAAAAGAGATAAAAATGTAAAAACTAATAAATTAAAACACAAGAAGTATATTTTTTTCTTCATGGATAAAAAAGAATGTATAAAGAGAAATAATTAAAATAAGCATCAAAGACAAAAAAAAAAGAGAAAAAGGAAAAAACCCCAATAAATTAAAACACCAGAAGTATAACTTTTCTCCATGGATAAAAAAAAATATCGCAATAGGGAAAAAACACCCGAATTTACCACTTAAAATTAAATAAATAAAAGTCTTATTCGAATTTTTTAAAAAAATTTACGGTCTTAGCTCCTTCTTGTGCTAATCCACCACTGTGCCAAATTTGGTCCCTGTAACTCCAACAATCTGGGCGTGCATAAAGAGCAAATAAACGAACATACATACTAAAAAATTTCTCTTTTATATATATAGAATTTATTCAAAGACAGCTTAAGTTGATAATACCGCGCACGGATAATAGAGAGTATACTTCCGGCGCTGCACCGATGAATGACGTACAGTATACTCTCTATTATCCGTGCGCGGATTATCCCTGCTCATTCCGGACTCACCAAAAAAATTTAAAGAGAAACATTTTCACGCTTATCATTCATGTAAAATCGATGTTGATGTTCGATCGAGAGATTCATTCCGGGAAACTAGTGAGCTATGACGGCGGAGGCTAAAGAATAGATTTTTTTTTCTTCCTCCACGTGCAATCTCTACCGGTTCAACCCCTAATTTTCAGAGAAATGAATCATCCACTTCCTACTAGCTCATTCTCGTACGAACACGTTTCTCTCTGATACGTCATTCTTTAACTTCTTCGTCTTCCCTCACTTTCGCACGTATTCCTTTAGTTTTTGAGTCTTCGGTCAATAACGTGAAATTTCTTGCTCGTAAAAATGAGTGATGTGAAACGAAAACGAAACGTTTTAAATGTTGAACAAAAATTAGAAATCCTTCAAAAACTTGACAAGGGAGAATCAGCTAGTACTGATGCAGAAGATGTACTAAATAAGGGAAATGCAATTTCTCATTCTGCTGCTCTACAATCTGTGGAAACTTTGTTAGATTATATGCGACAAAGAGGATTTGATTACGGTGACATTACTGTGGTTCGTAAAAGATGTGTCGATATACGACAAGAGATGAACAAACAGCAGAAGCAAAGACGCATTACATATTTTTTAAAGCATTAAATGTTAAAAGGAAAATTCCTAGTTTGATATTATACAGCATGAAAATGTAAGTAATTTTTATATTTTTGTACTGATGTTGATTTTTTCTTTAATAAAAAGGAGTTTTCGGATTATCCGTGTTTTTCGATTGTCCGTGCGATCCCTTCCGGTGATTAACCCCGATAATCGGGAGTGCACTGTAGTTCGTATTTCTACGGGTCTTCGGGTTACTTTCTGTTACACTTCGCTAGCAACTCATATATTTTTTTTTATTTCGTGTGCGCCAACGCTTCGCTCTCAATACAAAAATAGAAAGTTTTGTTGATCAATTTGGTTCTTCACTTCGCATTTAAATGCATAATTTGTGCATTATTTATTAAAAGAAGCCTAAGAAATACCAATTTTAGAAAGTTGACACAATATTTAAAATTGTATATGGCAGAAGATATTCTAAAAAAAAATTGAATTGATTATATTACCCATTCTTTCATGTTGTTATCTTGAGATAAAGGATGCATAAATATTTCAATAAGTTAAGGTATATACAATGAATGTTTTATAGTATATATCACAACTACATGCCTCATATTCTATTCAAAACATTTTTCATAATACATTTTCACAATTTTTTACACTTTCGCACAAATTGTCTACCGAATTTTATATTAAAAAACCGTTTAGAGAAAGAGACAAGATATTACTTTTTTTCTCTTCAAAGAAATACACGACTAAGTATTTTACAAAAAAAAAAAGAATTTTTCTTCTCATCAGTTTTTAATCAAATTATTATTCACTTATCAAATTATTCAATTATAAAAATTTGAAATTCATATATCAAATCATTTATTTATCAAAATTTAAAATTCATATATTAAATTATTCATTTATCAAAATTTAAAATTCACGTATCAAATTATTCACTTATCCGGTCGAAATTTTTAAAAAACTCACATCCTAAAACAATAATAAATGCTATATCTATAAGCGAAATAAATGCCTACGTTCCGGAACTGATTAATCAACACAATTTTGGCGCGAATAATGAGCTTTGGTTAAAGGAAATTTTTTTCAGCATTTTTTAATGCTAAAAAATTATTTAATATTGGATATTGCCAATAATGAAACCTTTTGATTTAATTTTCCTTCTTTTTAATATTTTGTCTCATCCATACTCTTTTATTTCTGATATAGCTTTATTCTAAGATAATTTCATTTTCATTTGAATTGTTGAGTTTCTTGTATCGCCTTCATATTTCACTCTTCTTATTATAGAGTTTTATTTTGTGTATTACAAAAAACGATGCAGATAGTGAGAAAAAATATTTATATTCAAATTCAAAAAATATTTATACAATAAATATTTTCAAAAGCAATTAGATTTTAGAGAAATTGTTAAAAAAAGAAATGAAATAAGAGCAATAAATCCAGTCACATGTTCTAAATAATCACAATCATTCCAGCAACAAGAGAGATGATTCGCCAAATGTAGAGCTATATGTATATATAACAAAAAGAAACAATCATAACAGAATTGTAAAAGCAACATAATCAGCATAAACATTCATAATACAAAATGTCAAGAAAAAAATTTTGCGGGAAGAAAATGCCGAGAGTTCTTTTAGAGAGAAAATGAACAAAAGGGGGATATATAAAAGGGGAAGATAATATAAAATAATATAAAACAAACGCAACGAATGCGCAATAATGCTGCAATTCAAGAAGATATGTGGAAAATATATCAATGTCATGAAAATCAATCAATGTTGAAATTAAATGGAAAGACTGTAGTTTATAGGTAAAAGCGTATAGATGCTCATCAGGGTAAGTAAAATCTATACGAACAGCTAAAAGATTAGAGAAATCATAATGTTTTCTGCGAACAGTGCTAGCATAAAGCTAAAAACACTGTCCTTTACCCCGTACATTATGATAGACCAAGAATTCGAATGAAATACCAAATATTAGAAATAATTTTACGAACCTAAGACTGAGGGATGCAGCCAACGGGAGACGTGACAAAGGAATGAACCTAACGCGTCATGTAGGGTCCGGATGTTTACGAAATATCAAATTACCTTCTTTTGCTCCAAACTTCTAAGGAAGAAAATTTCTAACTTCTACGTGACGCGTACGTGATATATATATATATATAATATAAATCCAAATATAACTTATATATAATCATACAGAAATAAAGTAAACAAAACTAAATATATAAGTAAGTATAAAGTAAATATAACTAAATAACTAAAAGTATATATATATATATATAAAACAGAGAGGGCGCAAGAAAATTCTTTTTTCCAGAATGCACCAAGGTCAATTTGGATTCGCGTAATTTCTGACAGAAGGTGGGGAAAAACCTCTATGAAATTAAATAACATACGTTTTGAAAATATATCTTAAATGCAGAAAATACTGGTTATTAGTACTTAAAACAAAACCCTGTTCAAATTTGTCAATAACTTTTAAAATCTTTGAATTTAAAAACTATTAGATAATTGCGGATTATCATAATAATTCATAATGATACCAGCTATAGGTATTAATTTCTTAAATTAAATGCCTAAATCGTTTGCTGCAGATCATTAAACTTATTTAAATAAATAAGTAAAATCCTTCGTAAAATGAAGTAGTAAATGAATTAATAAATCTATTCCAAAAAATTGATTAGCTTGCAGAACATAAAAGAATGAATAATCAAAGAGCCCTTTTGTAACTTAAATTGTTTTGATATCAAATTATTTTTCAGTCGCATTTCTAGCTTAGTAATTATTCCTTTTCAAAGAAAGATTAAAATATTTTTTGAAATCAAAGATAGTCTCAATTCTCCATACTGATTCATAACTTTTAAAAATAAAGAGTTCTTCATATTTCAAAGGAAGAAATATATAATGTTAAATAAAATCTCAAGTTCAAAAAAATCAATATAATTTCTAAATGAATAAATAGATTGAGATATAAAGTGTAAACAAACAAGACACTTTGGGAGAATAATTGAATTTTTTCCAGAATACATAAATATTTTTATCGCTTAGAATTCCGTAAATGAATAGTTTTACTTTTTATCGTAAGAAATGAAATGCGTTCCTACATTTTCCTTGCAATTATTTCGACAGTCATTGATAAACAAGGAATTTGCTTTAAAAGATCCCATATTTTCGTTTTTAATTTGCTGGCAGAATGAGGTTATTTAGAATTTTTTTTAATAATAGCGCCTGAACTATTAGGAGCCATATATATAAAAAAATCTTCTTTGTTATTTCTTTAATGAAGCCTGTGACAAAATTCAGTTCTATTTACATTACTTAATCAGAAATTAATACGTCAGTTTGGTGTACCTTCTTTCAATTTTAAATTAGCTTCAGATAGAAATCAATTGCTGTTTCATTTTAAATTTATTCAAGAAGAAATGAATAATACATTTTTTTCCTAGTTGTCAACCGTTATGTTTAATTAATTTTAATATTTGATTTGAGTTCCTAAGATGTTCGATTTCTTAATAGTGAAATGAATAAAAAAATTAGCGAAAATAAAATTTAAAAAATGTATTGTTTTTATAATACTAGAAGCCAAAAAATTATCAGAGTTTCAACTTTTTTTATCTTTATTATTATTCTGTGAAACCTAGTATACAATAAAGATTTAATGCTCTCCTTATTCCTAAACCTTTTTTCATGATTTTAAAAACTCTTCTTAAAATCACTCTAGTTTCCATAAATGAATAAAAATATCTCAAGCTAAACTGGCAAAGTCTCCTGAGGTCTTCCTTAAACAAAGTTGTGAGTAGAAAACCAATTATTAGCTGATTGCTTTATACAGAAGAGAACTGTGTTATTTAGATTTTTTGAAAGCATTATACTTTTTTCAGAATCCTTCATTAGAGGAAAAAAATCAGGTATTTTTCTGTTTTCTGTCTCGATTTCGAATTTTATGAAGACGGACAAGGCTTGAAAAATTTTACTAACGTGTTTTACTCTAAATTATCATCATATATACTGTTGTACCATTTGTTGAAATACGTGAAATGAAAATTTATTTACATAGAAAGAAAAATAATTTTAACAAATTCGAGATGTTTATCTCTTTGATAAAACAAAAGGAATGAGTTATTACAGCAAAAGTATACAATAAAGGAATAATTAAAGGAATTCTATTCACTAATTAATTAAAACATTTGATTTTCGCTAGATTGGCTCCATAACCTTTTAGTTATCATTAGAAAATTGTTAATTTGGACGCATCTGTAACATTCTGTCGTAAAATATGATACATGTCATTTCTTCCGATTACTAAAATTTCAACATAACAGAAAAAATTTAAAAACTTTAAAAAGCATTAAACCTCTTACAAGCGCATGTTTCGATGTTAAAAATGTAAATCTGAAGCGAAGAAAAATTTTCATTATTAAGTTTCTCAGTTAAACCAGTTTGATTATTATTTCGTTGAATGATATTAATTACAGTGATTATTGATTACAAGGTTTAAGTTTTATCTAACTATGGACATGTGACAATTAATGATTGAATAAAAATGAAATACTTTCTATTAAATTTCCATTTTTATTTTCTGTTATTATTTAAGTAATATGTTTGTTCGACCTCATTAAACAAATAACTAATCCCACGATTCTTTAATATCAATAAAATCATTCTACTCTCAAATTTCATGAATTCTTTCTCAAATGTATCATTTCTTTAAGCTGTATTTATTAAAATAGAAAAAAAGCTACTGAATCTTAGCTCTGAATTGTAACAAAAGAATGTAATTTATTCGTTTTCTTCCTGTAGATCCTAAATGTCATCTTTGAAAGTTTTAGAATAAATAGAAAAATATATATGATCGATTGCCCTTGGTTAATTTTAAAAAGGAAAAGATTTAGAAAGAAAAGAGAACAATTTTAAGAAGAAAAATATTTTAAAGCTTAAATTTCGAATCTTACTGTTATCGTTACTTTACATTCTGTCCTAAAAGTTTATAGAATCTTGTATTTTGCCTATATTTTTCGTTGTATATGATGTACTTAATTGCAACTTACTGTATGGATATGTTATGTCTATTATAAATGGATATGTATGGATATGTTATGTATAAAACAGTAGTTCTACCCCGTACATTTAGTGCCAATTTTTAAATCGTGGAATAAACAGAAATAATCTGTCCCAAAAGTTTATAGACAAATGCAATTTTATGCAAATATGGTATTGGTAATCATGACGTCGATTCGGAGCCTAATGAATATGTTGTAAGAAAAGGAAAGCGGCCGTTTGTTCTGAGTTTCAAGATACCTAAAGCTTCGTAGCTCTCTAATGAAGAAGTGAGTAAAATTCTTCATTTGAAATTGCTCGGCAAGACTATTAAGGAAATATCGAAACTTTTAAATCATTCTAAAAGTATGGTTTATCGTGTATTAACTCGTATATGAGCCAAAACCACGTTCGGCAAGACCACATGCGACGGATATTCGCAGTGATAGACGGAAACAAAGAATGGCTTCCAGTCAGAAAATGTCGGTTCACGAAATTACTAGGACTTCCCGGTTGCAAATCTCCAAGAACACTGTTCATAGACGAATTATAGAATCTGGTTATATGAACCACGCAAAAATGGCTCACCGATCACCACTCTCAAAGCTTCACATTAGTAAGAGATTACAATGGGCTCGTAATCATATGTCATGGATGGTTGCCCTTTTCAGTGATGAAAAAAATGGAACCTCGATGGACCTGACGGGAATAAAAAAATATTGGCATGATTTACGAAAAGAGCCCAGGAGCTTTTTCAGTAGGCAAAGTGGTGGTGGATCTGTGATGGTGTGGACGGCTTTCTGTTTCAACGGTCAAGTGGGTTTGGCCTTTTTAGATGGCCGACAGAATTCTCCTAAATACATAGAAACACTAGAAAATCATCTTATGCCATTTGCAGAAAACATAGGGGGACGAAATTGGGAATATCAGCTTGATAATGCTCCCACCCATACCTCCAGTGCTAGGAAAAGTTATTTAAACTCGAAAACTGTTACTGTTCTTGAGTGGCCACCGATGAGCCCTGATCTAAACCCAATTGAGAATGTGTGGGGCTTTATGTCTCGGAAGGTATATGAGAATGGAGGGCAATTTTATTCAGTGAATGCCTTGAAAGTGCATGCTACAACTTGGAACCAGATATATTGCAAACCTTAATTATGTCGATGGAAAAACGTGTATACGATGTTTTACTGAAAAATGGAAATACTTTAAACTATTAAGAACATTGTATTGAGCACCTTTTGCTGAAAAGTCATATATTCTATAAACTTTTGGGACAGCAAATATTTCTATTTTGTTATATAATTGGAATACAAATTGTTATTTTTTCTAAATATTTCGTTGAATGCAAGTCGCATAAGGTTTGAATGAACATATTCGTAGTTGGTGTTTGTATGCCTTTCCGTTTTGCTAAAACATATATTTTACTAGAGTCTCTAAACTTTTGGGACAGAGTGTATATACAAGATGTTCATTAAATTATTGCCGGAATCGTCTTTTCTCGTAACTTTTGATTAAAATATATGGAGATATTACATATTCATGAAGTACAACTGAAAAAGTGTTTTTAGAAGCAAAAGGAAATTATTTAATTTCCACGTGACAGCCTTTTGCAGCATGTAACCTTTCGACACTTGGCTGGAAATTGGGTTCAGTCTCGATGCGTCTAGGTTACGGTTAGTACAATGCGTAATTATTTAAAGCATTATTAATGCATGAGTATTTACGCAATGAGTTTTTGGAAATATTTTACGAAATAAGAATAGCAAAGCTTCTAAGAAGTGGCAGATATCAAAAATAAAAGTTGTTGCAGCCGTTTGTATCACCTAAACTCAAATTCCCGCCAGATGTCGATGTATGCGATGCCGCGTATGTTTAAATTACTTAACTTTGTTCCTGTCATTAAAAAAAACTTTTCGTGTTGTACTTTCTGAATATGTGACTATTTATCGTCAAATCAAAGTCAATCAAAAGTTATGAAGCCCGGCAATAATTTATGGACACCCTGCATTTCCAAGCACTGAATTTTCATTATTATCCAGCACTAGTATTTACTTAATTTATTTAAAAATACTATTTGTCAAACATCATAAAAATTTTAAACTGCAGAAAATAATAAGTTTTTGATGAACAGAAATGTTCGTTTTTACTTTCTCGTATACGAAGAGAAACTATTGTAATCGTCAAAAAATTCGAACTCGAGATTTTGACGAATCTCCACGTTTTTTACCTCCCTGAGTCCGAAAAACACAATTTTGGAATTATGTCTGTCTGTATGTCTCTGTGTCTGTGAACATGATAACTCGAAAACTATTAGAGATACAGGGATGAAATTTGTTATGTGAACTTGACACATAATTTGTAGGTTTCATCAAATTTTGGACAAACTCCGGCCACGGGAAGTTCGTCTGTCCGCGAACGCTGGACCGCACGTGTTTGACGCGAGGCTATTTCCGTCTTAGCGAGTGTGACCTTGACGCGTTCTAAAGGAAACTATTTGCGTACTGAGTTTTAGTAGGTTAGAATTTTTTTTATCTATGCAGAGATAGGGTTGCCATAATTGCCAATTTATACGGGGGCGTTTAGGTGCTACATAAATAAAACATGAAAACAGTGGGTACGTAATAGCTTATTTGACTCTGATAAAAAAAATAATCAATAAAGTTTAAGCATTCTAATAAAATGAACGCGTAGAATAATAAAAAAAGATGAGAAGCTAATCCTTTTCTAACTCAGTGACACTTTACAGCTGATTTTACTTTTTTAATTGTTATCACTTTCCTTTTAGGCATAATCATAAAAATGGCCGCAGGTCATTTTAAAATTATAATGACTCGGACTTTAGTATGCAAACGGGACAAATAGTATACGGGACGTATGGCAACTCTAGTTAGAGGGAAAATGGCACCTTTTTGGGAAGTTTAGGGGAGACCACTCCCGTTCGTTTGCTTGCAGACGAACTTAGGGTAAGGTTCCTTAAGTCGTACCCCCTAAGGCAGTGATGGCGAACCTTTTTGAGAAGAGGGTCAAATTTTGTTCATTATTCTTTTTAATACTAGCCCGTGGGTTACTAAATCAGCGGCGTCACTTGGAAAGGGGTAAGTCCTGGTGAAAGGATACTAATAATTTGGAAACCCCGAAGATTTGTTAACAGAAAAATTTGACAGTTATTCTTTTTTTTCTGTTCCCACTTTTAAAATTCTCTGAAAACAATTACGTTTCCTTTTTGTTTTATAACTCTAACTTACGAGTATCCCCGCCAAGATTATGACCGACTGTCATGAGTCATGCACAAGTGCAGTGATACGATAGAAAATCAGCTAGCCAACGTCCTCTAGGAAAATTTTTTATATAAATTCGACATTAGATATTTATACTTTAATTTTTTAATATTTTCGATTGTCTGTTCTCTCTATTTTTATATAAAAATAAGTTTAAAAAATCAACGTGCAGGTCATTTAATATGCCTTCGTGGGTCAGTGTCTGACCCGCTGGCCATAGGTTCGCCACCACTTCCCTAAGAAAAAAAAACTATACAAATTGCAGGTTTTACTTCAGGAATATTCTAATTTTGCTGAAGCCCATATCACCATTGGGTAATTCTCATAACGCCTCGTCCATATCTTCTTGTCTCTAAGTGTTATCGGTAGATTTTGCCACGTTTATGGACCCTGCCTAAAAATTGGAAAAAGTACGTTTCACTTTACATATTATAAAAGAACAATATTCTCTTTCTATAAGTGATATGTATCTTTAGAAACTCCGAAGAAAAATAATACTACGCATAACTATCTAAACAAAGAAATTTTCATGAATAAATTAGGGTAAAATATTCAAAAGAATTAATCTGTATCAAAAAATAAACTAAAAACCGGTAAAATGAAAACATATAAAATACAAGAAAAAAAAGTATGATATAAGTTGATAAATATAAGATGATATAATAATTAGAAAAGATTGGGCGAAAGGATACGATGGATGGTTCATCCAGGTATATTCATCAGGAAATATTCGTCACGGACAAAAGTGGATTTCCTCTATTACGAAGACTAGTGACTTTCTCCATCCTTTACACACAGAATAGCAAATTAATATCATGATGAAATTGCTGTTTACCAGGTGCTTGACTGACTACATCGACGTCTCGACCATCACCATCATCGGCAACAAGTTCCTGGTGGGCCGGTATTGTGGCGACGATATTCCCGCCTCCATGCTCTTCATGAACCCACATGCAGAGATCATCTTCAAGACCAATCTGGTCATCCACAGAAAGGGATTCCATGGAAGCTATCACTTTCAGGATGAGAGTAAGTATTTTTTCTCTCTTTCCATCAGATACTGAACTAAAGACAGTTTTGAAAGAATACAATTTTATTAGTGTACTAAAGAGTAGAAATTATTTTTAATTACTTTCTTCTCTTCAATTTTGAATTTATAACTCATAGTCAACAATATAATATGGAATCCTATAATCAATTTTTCCCAGATTCACTACTAGGTGGCGCCACACTTATTGAATCAAACTTTAAATAAATTGTGAATTAAAGATCAGTATAGATACAGGGTGGTTCTAAAATCACGTGACCAACTTAAAAGCTATTTAAGACATATAGAAACAAGTCATTTTTACAATAGTGGGTGGGCTCACAAACGCGTAAAGGGGAACCGCTACAAGGGGCTAATAGCCCATTGCAATTAGGTAAAATAGGGGGAAAAATGTATATAGTTTTGAAACTTTGGTCAAAAACTTATTTGACCTCTAGGATATCAGAACCGAAAAGTTTCCACCTCTCAGGGGGGAGCTTCCCCTCCTAGGGGAAAAAAACTGAAGTGAAGTGGGGTGTTAGGTCAGTTTTTCCTAGATTTTTTCAATTCAATGTTAAAAATGATACAGCTGAAAGTAGTAGAGCATAAAATTCTGCGTCGAATCAGTACCAACACTAGATATTTTGTTGCAGTAGTACGATTACAAACTCTTATCAAAGTTCCAATGATTTTTCAATTTTCAAAAGAAATTCATTATTTTTACAGAAGAAGACGCATCAATCAAAGATTCTATGTAAATAAAGTTTGTATGTATAAGTATTCACTTTTGTAAGCACATATATATATCAGTGCACCAATACCAGACCACTAGTGTGGTGTGGAAGTTAGGAGAGAGCGTACAACTAGTCATTGCAATGACACCAAAAGCGGCAATTATGAGAAAAATTCATAAATTTTTGAAACGTTGGTCAAATACTCTTCTGACATCAAGGAAACGGAAACCGTAAAGTTTCCATCCCTGAGGGGGGAACCTCCCCCATCGAACTTGCAAAACCATCAAAGCACAAAATGATCGTACCCAGCTTATTAAACAATAATTAACATTGCTTATATTTTTAACTGCAATAAATTATTTTCATAAATTTTGTAATTTTTAATGAAAGCACAGCTCTCATTGACTCTCAAAGACAATTTCTGAGCAATCTTGCAAATAAGGAGCGTTTCATTTCGCAAACTTTGTAGCAGCAGATGATGCTGATGTACATATTATGAAGACCGCTTTAGAGACATATGAGAAAATTAAGAAACAAGTTGTAATTGGCCAAGATGTTGATCTTCTTGTTTTACCTACTGCTCTTACTCCAGACTATATGGATATTCTCATGCTGAAAGAGGGTTCAGGTAAAATCAAAGATAGGTTCTATAGCTCTAAAGATCTGCGGAATTTGAATCTTGTGATCGAATGCAAAAAAATCCATTCTCTTCCTTCATGCGTCATTCTTTTCGTACATCCATTCTCTTCCTTCATGCGATTAGTGGTTGTGACACAACTTTAGGGTTCTATGGAAAGGGAAAACTACAAGCAGTGCAATTGTTCAACCACAGTATATACCTCTATATGTATACTAATATATGTATACCTAAATATGGATACTAATGTAATTGCCCCTGCTTACTTATATGATATCATTATCTTCTTCGACGATGTCTTTTGCTTTGGTATTAATGCAGCTTTGGCCTCGACAATTCTTGCACAAAGTAGTACAACGCAGGTTAGTTCTGACACATTTGCAATTTTTCCCAGAGCCTTTATTACATCCACAAGTAATTAGAGACACTATTTTAGCTGCCGCCGGTCCTTTAGTAGTGTATATGGGCGTCAACGACTTATTCACTACTTCCTTCCCCAGCTGGATAGGTTCAAACACTGTCCATGCCATGTTTGCTCTTGGTGGGATGTGCGACGGCAGTGTTGATGTGCAGCGTCTGTGGTTGTTGGTAACTAGGAGAAAAAAACAGCAGAACTTGCTTGACCTACTAGTTTCATACCTCATCTTATTCAAGCTACTTTCTTCGTGGTGCTGTACAATGCGATGATGAACCTCTCTCTGCTCTTTCAATCTCAGTATAAGTTCATTTAGGGTTATTAAAGATCTCAGGGATATCTTGCAAGTATTTACTGTGGTTGAACAATTGCACTGCTTGTAGTTTTCCCTTTCCATAGAACCCTGACGTTGTGTCACAACCACTAATCGCATGAAGGAAGAGAATGGATTTTTTGCATTCCATCTCGAGATTAGAATTTTGCAGATCTTTAGAGCTATAGAACCTATCTTTGACTTTACCTTTACCCTCTTTCAGCAAGAGAATATCCATATAGTCTGGAGTAAGATCAGCAGATAAAGCAAGAAGATCTACATCTTGGCCAATTACAACGACTTGTTTCTTAATCTTCTCATATGTCTTTATAGCGGGCTTCACAATATGTACATCAGCATCATCTGTTGCTACAAAGTTTGCGAAATGAAACGCTCCTTATTTGCAAGATTGCTTAGAAATTGTCTCTGAGAGTCACGGAGAACTGTGCTTTCATTAAAAATTATTTCTCTTGATACTTTCCCTTTGATATAAGACATATATGTGGTATAAACATCACCAAAAGTCTCTTGCTTTGGCCATACTACACGATGAATGAGAGAGCCTCCATCAAGAGTGAAGTAACGGTTGTCAGTGTTTCCAACTGGAGGCTCTGGAACTGTATCAAACATATTATGAAACATGGCCAGCAGGAGACTACATATAATTAGAATATTTATGAAAATAATTTATTGCAGTTAAAAAAATAAGCAATTTTAATTATTGTTTAATAAGCTGGTTGCGATCATTTTGAGCTTTGATGGGGTGCAAGTTCGATGGGGGAAGTTCCCCCCTCAGGGATGGAAACTATACGGTTTCCGTTTCCTTGATGTCAGAAGAGTATTTGACCAAAGTTTCAAAAAGTTATGAATTTTTCTCCTAATTGCCGCTTTTGGTCTCATTGAAATGACTTATTGTACGCTCTTTCCTAACTTCCACACCACACTAGTGCTCTGGTATTGGTGCACTGACATATGTATGTGCTTATAAAAGTGAATACTTATACGTACAAACTTTATTTACATAGAATCTTTGATTGATGCGTCTTCTTTTGTTAGAATAATGAATTTCTTTTGAAAATTGAAAAATCATTGCAACTTTGATAAGAGTTTGTAATCGTACTACTGCAACAAAATATATAGTGTTGGTACTGATTCGACGCAGAATTTTATGCGCTACTACTTTCAGCTGTATCACTTTTAACATTGAATGTGTATGGTTGAAGAAATCTAGGAAAAACTGACCAAACACCCCACTTCAGTTTTTTTCCCCTAGGAGGGGAAGCTCCCCCCCCGAGAGGTGGAAACTTTTCGGTTCTGATATCCTTGAGGTCAAATAAGTATTTGACCAAAGTTTCAAAACTATGTAAATTTTTTTGCTCTATTTGCCATTTTTCGGTCTAATTGACTGTAATGAATTAAGTAAAAGGAGCCGATACATCTGATACAATGTGCACAATAGGTTTAATAGAACACAAATTTACATTAGAACAACAAGACAGTTGCATGAATAACAACATGCGAAACATATATAACTTCGAACGACAAGTCCTCTGAAGTCCCGCTTACTTGAAGTACAGTATAACTTCGATTAACCGAGGTTTCTGTTAACCGAGCTGATAACGAAGTCTGATTTTTTCCCCCTGAATGAGCCCTGAAAAAGGCCACACTTTTTAGTTCACTGTCCGAACTACAGGTTTTTCTGCCCTCAAAAGCACTCAACTTCCAAGAAACATTGCACCCTGGGAAGTCAACAGCCAACAATGCTTTTGTTAGGGGTGATTGAAGCAATGAAGATTACAAAAAGAAATTTATCACTCATATTCTTGAATACGAAGAAAATCTAAATGAAGCTCTGAAAAAAATAAATGTGAAAATCGTAATCTACATGACTGCCCAGGCATGGAAATTAGTAAAAACAGGACGATCCGAAAATCATTCCACAAAATAATTGTTCAAAAGAGGAGAGAGGATGAATCCCAGCAGACGGAAAACCCACCGACAGACGGAGAACTTTTTGAGATTATCAATGGCATTGAAGGGTGTGAAGAAGTTTTGGAAGAGGACATTTTCGAGTGGCTGGACGTTGAAAACCAACATCCAAGTTTTCAATTCCTTAATGACGAAGAAATTATACAAGCCGTTGATCCCTCATCGGACATTAATGATGCTGACAATGAGGACCAGGACTTTGAGGATTTAAGGACTATAAATCCTACTGAAGGTGTTCAAGCACTAACAACTGCCCAAAAATATTTGGAGCAAGGAAGCGATGTTACACCGATAGATGTGTTGCTCAAAAGTTGGCGTGATCGGACAGCCACTGATAGAAATTCTGGACTTTTGCAACGAAAGGTAACAGACTATTTTAAAAAATAATGTAAATTTAACAAAGAAATGTATATTAAATTTAAAAAAATACAATATTCTCTTGAGATTTGTGTTATTTTTGAAAATGCATCTTTCAATATTTAACTTAGTATGGTTATAAAAATTTCAATTTGCTTTTTTAAAATTTACTACTAGTAGTTGATTTCCTTTTTAAATTTGTTGAGCTGTGAAACTAAACTCTATAAATGATTAGTTTTATCATTTAAAAAACGTTCTATTGTTTTTTATTTTAAAAGATGTTAAATTCGCGAGCACGGCGAGTTTTTATACACAGTTTCTATTAACCGAGATTTCCGATATCCGAGGTACTAGCGGTCCCAATTAGCTCGGATATTTGAGGTTCTACTGTACTCCAAAATTTTTTTCCTTTTCTTTTTGTTTATACCGCGTCTTACTTGCCTACTTACTGCGCACAACTTGCAAGCGAGTTGTTGAGCTATTGTGAATTTGTATTACATTAAAACTGTGTTGCATACTTTATCAGGGGAATCCTTTCCTTTTACTTAATTCACTGATAAACAGCTCTCTGTAGCGTTTGCCATCCCATGTTCTATTGTAAAAATGACTTGATTCTGTATGCCTGATCTGCCCTTTAAATTTGTGCCAAGATTTTTGGAATCACCCTTTATAGTATAAAGATCAGATCTGAAAATATTAAAATAGTATATTGTCATCGAAAATACACAAGTGTACAACACTTTCAAGCACCTGCTCATCCGGAAGCGAATGAAGAATTACAAAATGCTGTCTTTATAAATATGAAGCAAATCCAGTGAAATTAAAATGTGTATAGAAACAAAAATTAAACTCATCTCGAGAACAAAATGAAAAATTAAGTTCGCAGTGTACTCAGCCCTTGCTATACAATCTTGCCCTGATTATAAAAAGTTATTGTGCGAACATTATTATAATTAGACAAATGTTTGTTTGGATACTGTTAGAGAGTTTTTAATAAGACTACGTGCTTTAGTAGATTTCAACATGTGCCCCCTTGGCAGCTCGAAAAATGTCAAAGGGGTATTCTATTCTCGCCAAGTGTTCTTTAACGTGTTCTAGCCTTCGATTCTTTAACGTCAGCATATAGTGTGGTACAGACTGTCCTTGATATAGCCCCAAAAGATTTTTAAAAAACCGAGAGGAGGAATTAATTCCCTGCACCACAATTAAGTCCGCAAGTACTACAACGTATTAACATTTTGGTGCAATAGAACAAAACATTCCTATTCACAAAAAAACTTTCAAAAGTGAGCTATCGAATGATATAAAAATTGCATTATTGTATTCAACGGTTATTTTGTAATAATTTTTTATAAACAGGTCATGACTTTTGCTCACCTTGTATAATCAATATTTAACTCGACGCTCAAACATTCATAACTAACCAAGAACTTCACCGTAAGGCGCCGGTTTTCAGATACATCAACTTCCGTAACCAAATTCAATTACTTGTCTTTGTGTTCGAATTTCGTTAAATGTTGTTTTTTCAAATGTTTTTCGTTAAATTCACATATCTGAAACTTTCGCCACAATAGTTACATTCAGGGGTTTGTCTTATATCATAAAATTTACTAAAACCATGCTTGTTATAACTTTATTTTAAATTTTAATAGTTTTATGCTGCGTTTATTTCATTTTCCCTTGAAATAAGAAGAAAAATTTTTAATCTTTTCTTTCCTGTACAATGAATTTCAAAACAAATATTTTGCTACAAAATAGTATAATAATATGACTACACTTAAACATACCATAAGGAATAATTTGCATAAACCCAAATTTATTTCATTTCGTTTATTTTGCGATTTTGATTCGTTTCTAAATCACTAAATATAGAGAGCCATATTGTGTCGTATTTGTCGTATAAGTTGTCAGTGGCGAATCCGGGGGGGGGGCTATCGGGCTACAGCCCCACCCCCCAGAGCCAAGCCAGAATTCTTGATATTATTTAAAATCATTACAACTGTTTTTCCTTAATTTCCCTCTTTAAAAAAAATTATAAAAACGTTTCAACATAGCTTTCTGGCTTGAAAATTTTCCTATTTTTGTAGTCATTCCACTTGTAACTGTAGCTTTGACGCGGTCGAAGATATTTTTTAGCTAGTTATTTCATTGTAATTTTTTATTAAATTAGCGAAAGTATTGTATTGTTCTTTATGATTCTTATTGTCAGGTGAGTAAAGTCTGTAAAGTTAAAGAGTTTTGGTTTACTTTAGCCTTGAGGTTTGACATTCGTCACGACGTTACAAAGTTTTTATGACCTCCGCCCCCCCCCCCAGACTCGAATCCTAGATCCGCCACTGTAAATTGTATAAGCCGAATTGTGTCGTACGTCTCAAAAATTGAATTGAATCTGACATAGCATCAGCTTTAGATTAGTTTTGGTGATTTCACCAGAAGGCACTTAGATTATTTGTAACATACAGAAAGGCGAAAACAAATAATTGGGAATGGGGAATAAATTCCTACTTCGAAATTAGAAAGAAAAGTCGTGTTCTGAAAGAAGAAAGAAGTGGAAAAATGTCTTCTTTTAATGATGCTTCCTCTTTTTCAAATGAGAAGAAATTCTTTCATGACGCGAATTTTCTTCTGTGTCAAGAAATAATGGAAACATTTTTGATAGCCGCAACAAAATCCTTTACGAGAATTTGTTTTACCACCACCCATGTACTGCAAATTGAATAAGAGAATTATTTTGTCCCTTTTTAGATATGTTGAAACAAAAAAATATGGGGTGTTCTACCTTCACCTTTCTCGTATGCGTCCCAATAAGGATGCCGTTTATAATTATTTAAGCTAATAATTATTCATATAAATATTATTTAGATAAAATAAATAATTATTTTTTAATATAAATAATATAGTATTATATAAAATATAATAATATATTATATATTATTATATATTTTATTTAATGTATAGTAGTATTAAATAATATAATTTCATTCAATCGATACAGGATAGATCAATTGAACCTATCATCAATTGAATGTAATGACAGTTTCAATTGACAATTACTTAACTTTAATTTATAATTCTCTGTATTATAGTAGAGATATAATAACTTCACATTTTTATAATTTATAAAAATATTAACAGTTACAATTGATAAAATTTAACAAAAAAATTAAATTAAATATTAATTGAAATTAAAATTAAAATTAATTGAAACTTTTGCATTATACAGAAAGGCGCATATGCAGCTACTTCTAATAAAATACAAAAACAAATAATAGAAAAACAAAAATTAAACTAAAAAGAAAAAAATATAAAAGAAGCAGAAGAAGTAAACAAGTTTAATAATGATAACAATACACCTTTATGCGCGCTCAACGCAGCAGCATCAAGTGATTTCATCATCAAAATTTTCCTAAAATTAATCAACAAAAAACTATAGTATTAAATGACAAAAATTCTCTAATAATTAAAATAATAAAAACACATAAAAGAAAAAATAGAAAATAAAAAATATAATCAAAATGTAAGAAAAATGGAAAAGAACTAGAATGGTGAACTTCTTCGGAGACCACACGCCATTGTAGTTCTAAAATGGACAAATTTTCTGTAGAAAGGAATGACCATTAGTCAAAATTTATTCCTTCTGTAGCCTGAATCTGTCCAACAACTGAAATATAGGATAAAAATAAAAAAGAAAAACTTAACAAGTTCCCTTAAAACAAAACCTATAGAGAGACAAAAAGAAAATGTAAATATTCATTCTCTTTCAAAATCAGAAGCAAGAAAAATAGAGACGCTCTAAAAATGAACAAAGAAAGCAAAAATCTAGAAGCTAGCTCCTAGCTCCATCTAGATGGAATAAGAATATTAAGTTATATTAATGTATACTTGTGTTAGATGGTATGCACCCCAAATTTTCTCAATTTACATTCATGAAAACTCTCTAAATTTATCCAAAATGAACTTTTCTACTATAGATTTGTCGTTATTTTTTCCATTTCGCAATTTTGAGATTTTTTCTGTAGGTAATTACAGATTTTTGTTTAACTGGACTTGTTTCTTGTTCGTAAATATGGAAAATCGTAGTCTATTTTTCACTCGTGTCCAAATCTGATAGAGTTTTTAAATTTTGTACACTTTTGCATTGGCAATGTCAAACCACCATTTTAGTATTTTCAGAACTTAAATATCAGTTAATAGATTAATTTTTATTAAATTTTGATTCCATATGAGTGACACCACCTCGTAGTGAATCTGGGAAAAAATTGAATTCAAGATTTAATAATATTCTAAATAATGATTTATAAATTAGAGAATAAAAAGTTGAAAATAATCAGAATAAAAAATTTATATTTTTTGTACGCTAATAATTGTGTATTTTTATAACATTTATTTCGGAAATTGTTATCGGAAGAAAATGATTTTAAGACCTTTGCAAAATTAAAAAAATGAATCAGGTGGGAAAATTTGGAATGCGCCTCTGGCACTAATTAATGCTACGACCTGTGGAGAAATGGTGAATCGCGCCTGTAACTTCAAATTAGCAGACCCATTTTTATTAAATCCAGGGGTGTAGTGGAATTGGAACTCTGTTCCGGTAGCCACAGCATACCCTCCAATTCGGAGCCTGAAAGGCGCCCTGTCGGTTGAATGGGTATGTGTGAAACTTGACTGAAAAGCAAAAGCAAAAAAAAAAAAAATACATCTAGAGATATAAACTAGAGATATAAAAAACAAATAAAGGAACTTAACTGCACATAAAGCATTATACATAAACAGAGAATGATACACAGAGAGTTACAATCCGAATAAAACATATACAAGAGGAGTTATTAGATGAGTGAGACATTGGTGAATACAGTTGCAGTCCTTCCACATGTTTCGGCGAAGTTAGTGTTGTTCGTTACGAAGGTAAAGAAAAATAGATAATATATTACAATCTGTTACATAGAGGATTATAGTCGTAACCCTCCCACAGTATATGATGCTGTTTCTTCTGCTCTGTCTTGTTAATTTTACGTAGTAATTACTTAGTAATTTTACTTGTTAATCTTAGTGAAATTTTAACTGAAAATTGTAACTCCAGGATTGGCAGTGATGTTAAGGGTGAACTTTTGAAATGAATCTTGGTTGAAGAGTTAGTGTTGACTGTTCTGCTACTGGACTGTGTATTCATCGAATTTCTGGTTCCGGGATGTGAATCTGTAGAAGTGTCTATTTTTAGGCTGGACTCGGTGTTGTAGTTTTGATTTTTAACTAGGTCTTCGTTAGTTGCTAGGAATTTGATGAGATTATCTATTTTTCGTCTTGAGAAATTGCTGGATAGGCTATTAAGACCGAGTCCGTACTATCTTACGGACTAGACATTAGCTAGAATTTCTACTTCCTGGATATTTATATATAATAAATGCTGGAAAAGAACGACTGTTCTAGCTTCCTGAAGATAAGCAATATCTATTTTTTTCAAAAGACGGCAGAAAAAGTCAATATTTCAATTATAGTCAAGTTCAATCTGTTGGTAAGAAATGCGCACTAAACATTTGAATTATTTATCTGACGTAATTAAATAATTATCAATACATTTTTAGTTGTTTAGATACCAATTGTTAATTTAATGTTGAAATAAATGAAAAATAGAAAAATTTGTTGATTAAGAGTCAATTTTTTTAGCTCGTTAGGCGTAATATTTCGTTACCCGCACGATCGTGCGAGTTCGGCATTATCACTTGAAAGGAGCACTATATTGTTTTGTGACCTAAAGATATAATTGTCGACCAATTTTCACAAAAATTGAGATTAAAACCCCTGATAGGATTATATAACACTATATATAATTTATTAATTTTACATTTTTAAATATAATTAATCAATAAATTAATTAATATAATTTAATATACGTAATTGATACATGACAGCATGGGACCATCCACTGCATTTTACAGTGTAATTTAAGGGTTTTAAATGGAAAGAAACTTTCGCGAGATTTGAAGAGGATAATTAAAAATTTTTAAGCTTAAAAAAATTCATGGATGATCTCCTATCACATCACAATAGATATTTTATATGTAAAGAATTTTTCCTGCTATTAGCTTTTTTACAAGAGGGTGGGACACATATGTCTTAGAGCATTTTCTTCAAGTGCCTCGGAAAAGCAAGCTGTGATTGTAATAGAAAGATTTTCCCACTACCATCACTCAAATGTGACAATCTTTTCCGTTTTGAAAGTTTCGGAACAAAGCAGGAAAGTCTCTTTCTCCACTACCTATTTTTTTTATCAGTGGAATCCTATCCTCCTCCTTGGTTTAATAGTGGGGTACCAAGAATAATTTATTGTCGGTGAACGTGTTCATAATTATTTAGTTCCGACAAAAGAACTAGTTACAAGCCAAATTTATTCCAGTTCAGCGAAAAGTACATCTGTAAATACCCCGCCAGTCCTAAATTATCTTGCAAAATGCTGCTCGGTCCCTCCTTGAATACATTCAGTATCCGGAACGAATCTTTACATTACTACACAATAGATATTGCCCGAGAAACTAGGGATAGATCTTCTAAATTCAAGAATAATCTAAAGAAATTGAAGAGGGCCTTCTGAAATTTCGAGAAGACGCTTCTATTTAAGATTCACTATACAGAAACGAACATTTTTTTCCAAGTAACTTTTGTTTTGGGCTTGAGAATAAAATATCTATTTCTGTTTTCTTTTTTATTAAAAGTTTATACGTATATCTCATATTATTAAAATGTCTAGAAGCAGGAAACAGTTACACAAGAAAAGCCGAAAAGACGAAAAAAAAATTGCATCGTGCTTACATAGATTACGCCTAACCCGGGTTACGCCTACGGGTTTTTGTTTACAAAGAAAATGCCTAACCCGCACGATTGTACGGATGCTCTCCTGCATTGGAGAGAGATGCTAATTTTTTAAAATTATTTTTCACAATTTTAGTAAAATGAAGTTAAAAATGAAAATATTTCCGGTCTTAAAAGGATAGGGCGCTCTTCCACCAATCGAGGATGAATTGTGGGCTTGTTTCTTGTGGTGGTATGATGAAGTTAGTGAGGATCTCATGCGTGGTGTAGTCCGGTACTGCTTGCTTCACTAGAAAAAAATAAGACAAAATAGCAGAAACCTCGTTAAAACGATTTTTGTCACCCAGATTAGTGTTCCGGCTACGCTTAACTTGCAACTACACCATTGTTTAAATCATTCTTTGGGTCCATGTAACCTCATCTTAGGGTGCTCGTTACTCAGCTGCATCCTGTCAGTATGTTTGATCTTGATGTCGGGTCGGTTATTTTTTGACTCGTAAAATAAATGCAGTTTCTAAGAATTGTCAGCATGTACTTTACTTTGGCACTGAGCAATCGCTGTCTACTTGGTAGCAATTATAGTAAATTGTATTGAAACTTTTTTGAAAGAAAACTCGTATGATAAAAATGCGTAGTATATTATCAAATATTAAAAGTACTTCAAATCATAACAAGTAATAGCATTGAGTTTTCTAAGACCGCTGCAAATATGCAACTTACAAGTACATAAAATATGAAGCAAAACGTATATAATAAAGATACAGAGATATCATTTCTAACATGAACCGTGACCTGACGATACATAAGCTATCATCCCACTTTAAACCCATTCATATCAACGGAATGCGTTTGGTGTTGATGTTTGATTTGCGGCAATCATCGGCGTATCCCCTTTGGAATACCAAAGGCATGACTGTTGACTATCCACAATAGTCTTGGTAACTAGAAATACGTAATATTGGCAACTGTAATGGAATTCCATAAAAGTTCACAAAATTATGAAGAAACTAAATGGGAAAGAATGAGAATGTGTAGAATTCTCTTTCAATTAATAAGGATTCCTTTTACGAGAAAATGTCAAATACTTACCTTTCAAGATTTATGATGTCTTCGTTGAAATTGAAAGTTTTTTCTTGTGACTTTTGAACAATTAGAGTAAAATCTTATTTCGGCAAAGAAAGTCAGAATAGCTATATTTTTGAGTTGAAATAAAGAAAAATGGAAAATTTATTTTTTCCCCTCCTGCTCCAAACCTTTCCTTGTAAAACGAGAACGCCAAAAATGACACTTTAAGAGATTAAAAAAAAAATCGGCTCCACATTGACTGGTGTTCCGAAGTGACAAACTAATGAGCAAAGATAAGAAAAAAAAAGAATTCTAGAAGAAAGAATCTTTTTGATTTGTAACAAACTGGGAAAGAAATATTTTATATGGATAAAAGAACGTTGTTTTCTCCTTTCAGCTGAGTAGCTGGGACGAAAAACATAAAAACAATGATAGTCCAAGTCCTAGCACATGTTTGTCTACTGATGGGTTTTTTTCCGTTCTTCTTATCTAAAATTACCGCTTTAGAGAGAAGTGTTCGTCAAGTGCGTTATATTGGGGTATTGAAAAGATCTTTGGTACTTAACAATGTATGTATATTGTTTATATGCAATCTTTAATTTCTGTTCTGAAATTTGATGTATGTTATTCATTCTTCAATTAATATCTACTAAAATTATGTATAGCTTTTTTGGGACACATTACATTTAAAGATCTACATCTAAGTTTCAACATGGAAAAAAAATTCTTAAGATTCCATTTTGTATATAAGAACACACTTTTTCTTTTTTTTCTTTTAGTACTAATTGCATTTTCCCCTTTAATTTCATATCTTCTATTTAACTTTTATACTCATATTAATATTGTAAAAATTATTTCTAAAGCTTAATCACGATTACTTACAAAATATATAAATACAAAAATACTTCGTCAGAGAAATGCTTAAAGATAAACTGAACATACGATTCCAGGCGACTTTTTGTAATTATATCCTATACATTCGATGCAGGAGCAAGCATTCTTTCTATTTCAATATTATATCCATGAACTCCTATATTTTTTAAAGAATAACTTTTGCAATTCATATTGTTTCTTCAGACCCCTTAATATCCCAACTTCTGCAGCTCTGGAAAAATTTTAATTGCTAAACTTTGGAAAGAAACTAATATGCATAATAATTGCCACTAAAATTAAAATTCAAAGAAAGTCACTGACCGTGTGCTTAATAAAAGACAATATGTTCATTTTTTAAAATGTAAACTGACAAGATCTCTTACCTGAGACTTAAAAGCACGAACTGATTAGAGTAAGATTAAAATAATAACCTTTTATTTCAATCAGAATATTTATGGAAGTAGTTTAAGCAACAGCATAATGTGTAATTTTCACCCAAGAATAGGTGTTACTGTAATTCGTACTTTATACATTGAATTCGGCTAAGGCTTAAATGCACATTGTCATAACTCTATTTATTATCCTTTAGTTCTAGAGTTTTCCGGAGCATCATTAAGCATTTTAAATATGAGCGGTACAAATGTAGTACCAGTGGATGTTTTTTCTAATTACAGCTAATACAGATACTATTTGACTAAACTCTTGGAATACCTTTTCCCTCAACATTGTCCGCCCCCCCCATGAGCGATGGCTATATCGCCTGTTGAGAATCACAGTGGCGGAAGATCGAAATCCATGAACGGAGAAAATAGTGTTTGAAAGTTCATTTTTTCCCGTATGGAGTTCCGTCGCCATCTAGAGACAGAGTTGAAATATTCTTTCTCCTCTTTTGCACGTGAAAAAGGGTTAATTTAAGTGCCATATAGTGGTCTTAACTCGAAAGTTGTTTTAGCGGTTGCTCCACTATGATTATCAACAGGTTATTTAAAAGGTATTTTTGAAGTTTCTCTTAAGAAACCTCTGTAAAATGAAAAGTACTACATCAAAAGTTATCAAACTTCGAAATATTATAAAAGAGAATATAAGATTTTACATACACTGAAAAACATTAGTTAAAATAATCACCACCAGGAAGGAAATGAACCTGTATTCTGTGCTTAGGATCATGAATTTGGGTTTATTGAACATCCCAGTATTTATGCAAACTCACTAACGCTTGTGAATGCTTACTTTAAAAAATGCAACTTTCCAAATTTATGGGAATTCGTAATATCCAAGAAATAGTCTTCCTATTATGAAGCTGTGTACTTTCTGCAGAGCTTTTAGTTGTTGAAGTAAATGATGCTTTTCTCTTTGAAAGATAATGTTTCATTTGTTTATTGATGATATCAATGGATAGCAGTGGGTGGCATGTATTGAAACAATATTGAATCTTAAAATGATTATGATCAAAAGCAATTAATCCTCCAAGTTTGTTGAAGAAAAATGAAGCTTGATCCATTGATCCATACTTGAATGGGGAAGGAAGCTTGTTCACATGGTATTCGGGAATTTGTGAAATTAGCAGTGGAGCCGATGGAAAGCTCTCAAGAACTACAGCAGTCGTTCCAGGTCAAATGGAATTATATATCAATCCTGTGCTTGGAATCGCTCGGAAAGTAGTGTATTACAATCACTAAAAAATCAGATGTGTTCAGCAACTTCAACGTATTAATCCTGCTCAAAGGCAGAATTTTACATTACAATTCCTCACCTGAATGGCAATGACGCTCATCTGTGGAACATCTTACCGTTGAGGCCCATTTTTAACAAAATGGATCCTTTAAAACGCGCTAGAATTCGGGCCCTAGAAATTCCTAACGATGTTCATCATCTGCCACTGCATTTGCTCAAAGTCATCGTCTGGTGTGGCTTTTCTCCCAGTTCCGTTAGTGTACCATTCTTCTTTGAGGAGCAACCTGTTGCAGGCCAGCTAAAAAAAATCTGCAAAAACTCTTTTAAAAAAATCTGAAGAAAATCTAAAGATATTTGGAACATGTTTTCTTCAGATTTTCTGCTGAAAAAAATGTAGAATATCTGAAGAAAACTATGTTCCAAATACTTTCAGATTTTCTGCAGAAAAAAATGTAGAATATCTGAAGAAAAATATGTTCCAAATACCTTCATATTTTCGGCAGATTTTTCTGCAGTCAAGGCTTAATTATTAATTTCAATTAAGTTAATTAATCTAATTTGTAATTCGTCTTACTTGTAAGATGTTGATTCAGATTGTGACAAAACTTCAAGCTCATCCTGGCCGGGATTCGCACTAGCGATCATAGGGTTGGCAGGCAGGGACGCTAACCACAAGGCCACACCGGACTACACGGGATGGGCGTAAAATAATTTATTTGAATTTTAGCGTCACCATAGCTCTAGTGGCTCTATTTAGTGGTGTAAAAATCAACCATGATCAGAATACTAGTTTCAGAGTCGTAGAGATGAGTAATAGATGAGATTAGTAATATAACTAATTTAGATTCTCTGTTTCAATAAATTCCTTTTCACCTTTTATTTTTCTGATAAGCCTTCTCTCCATCCAAAGGGCACAGGCTCCACTTTTCCCTTTTTTTGGAAGAAAATAGCTAGTCAGAAAGACAGTTGGAAAACTAAGTGGAAATTAATTAAATTACGGGGAAAAAGTTTTTAATGGTAAAACCTCAAATATTTATTTTAAAGATTAATTTTGAATTCATATTTTCAGTGGCATATTTAAAAAATTTAGTACCTAAGACAATTTTCGATTGGGGAAATTTTTTCTGCTGATAAAACAAGCATTCTTTTTCTATACATGGTCGATATCACTAATTCAAAAAGAAACTGATGAAACTCCTGTCTGCTGTAAAATTAAACAATAGTGATAATTAAATTCTAATTTTCTTTTATATCCTTTGGAAAATAAAGCTACAATATTCGAGAATATAGTGCAAAATATGTATTTAAAGAAATGCAGATTATTATTAAGAAATTGCAGTTAAATCTTCAAAAAATTAACAGGTTATTGGTCAAGTTTATGCTGTGAAAATCTGTTAAATAACAGCAAATTGAATTGAAGAAAAAATGCGGATTTTTTGCTGCCTTAAAAAATCTACAGTATATTTAAAGAAAAAAATAAAAAGAATTTTTTTACGGATTTTATGCAGATTAAATTGAGGAAAAAATGTACATTTTTTCTGTCTTCAAAAAATCTGCAGAATATTTAGAGAAAAATGTAATAAGAATTTTTTTGCAGATTTTCTGCAGATTAAATTGAAGAAAAAATGCAGATTTTTTTCTGTCTTCAAAAGATCTGCAGAAATCTTTAAAAAAAACTTCAAAAGATTTTTTTCTGCAGATTTTTTTTAGCTGGGAGGCTCCTGTAATAGTTAACCGCTTTTAATGCATATTAATAAGATTCGTGATATCCCATTTACAACAGCCTGGCATCTGATGATGCAAGATTTTCATGCACAGTTGTACTCGACCTCATATTGGGTGATGAATGAAACGGTTACTTATGAGATCATATGCTTATTGTTCGAAATCTTCTCGTTCATTACCATATCAATTATCAGACCTTAGCCTATATGACATCGGTCTTTGATGTTATCTCAAAAGCATTATTTATTGTGACAGCAATTGAAATTTGTGACAACTGACAGATGTCATTCACGAGCATTTTCATAAAATTCACAGATACATAAATGCTAAAATGGATCTCAGAAACCTTTTCTTTCCATTCAGCACAGATTCAAAGCGAAAAGGAACTTCAACTCTTCTTTCTGTGTGCATAAAGCAGGCATTTAGTGATTGATGGTACTGCAGTAGCATGTAAAAAATAATTTCACACAAGCAGTAATACTTTCTGATAATTATCTTATTAGAATCAATGAATACCAGCGATTCACATACTTAATTCCGATTCCCTAAATCGAATTCCCTAAATTCCGATTTCTAAGATCCCATTAATACCAAATAACACGATCCCTGATGCTTGAGATATTTTTTCTCCTCTTTTATTGAATGCAATAATTCTCGAATGCGGAATATTTATATCCCAAATATAACGAGCTCAGAGACCCAAAGGAAAGACAATAAGACGTCGTCGGAAGTCATTAAGTGTCTCTCTTTTCGGGAGGTTTATTTTATATATTTCCGATTCATCGTAATAACCGTTACGTGCACTTCGGTTAGCATGAAATAATTACGTTTCACATTAAGTGAACGTTCATTAAGAGTACAGTTGCGGCAAACCATTGCAGTGTTGTAAATGCACATGCCTCATTCGCCTTTGGTTATCATCACGTGTAAAGTTAAATTCTAATTTCTTGTTTGTGAAAGTAGTTATTTAATGCTGAATGATTTAAGAAATGAGTAGGAGACAGAATTGCTCAAAGCATTCACTCCTATTCATTTTATGACTCCTGCATTATTATTTTTTTCTCCTGCATTTTGCAAGAATAAGATCATCAAAATAAGTCGAAATTTAATTTTAAAGCTGTCTCTCAAATCACAACTTTTCTTGTTAGTTTTTTCTATTTGTGATCATTAAAAATGGAAATCTCATCACAGTACATGCTTTCAAAAAATTGTAGCACCAGTTGTGATGCCTTATTCCCAATAGAGTTGGTATACGCAAAACAAGATACACCAGTGGCTCAGCTTGATTGTACTGGGTCTCCGACAAATGTTTAGGCTGGGTCCCTTAAGAATGTAAACTCATCACTATCGCTAATTCTAAAAGTCCTTCATTTTTTCTGCGAGAATTTATCATTCTTCACAATAAAGTTCATTTATTTTAAAGGATCTTATAATTTAAAACAGTCAGAAAATAATTAGTAATTATTTACATTTTTATTTCTTACAATTTTTTTATTTACAATTTCTTACAATTTTTTTTATTTACAATTTCTTACAATTTATTTTATTTACAATTTTTTCAGTTAGAATTCAGTTACAATTAGAATTCTTTACAATTACAATTAGCATTCTTTACAATTACAATTAAAATTATTTACAATTACAATACAATTTTTACAATTTCTTACATTTTTTTTAATTTTTTTATAATTAGAAGAGATAACATTTAAATTAATTTTTTATTTACTGTTACTTCTTCAAGATCAAACGTTTAGGTGCTCTGACCGAAGGAGTTTCGATTGATAGTATTCCTACACTAGCCGCTCACACACAACCTCTTTTGTCCCATGGAATTCCACAAGCAGAATTTTATAAATTTTTAGCACAGAAGGGATAGGACAGCATCAGCGTCTATTGTGGCTATGTAACTGTGACATCTCGGTTTGGGGCCCCCTACTATCGTGGGCCTCTGGCATTTTGCCAGTCCTGCCACGTATTTTTTAAATCTCTGATGAATACATCCAACAGCGCGCAATGGGAGCTCTCTCTCTATGTTATCCAAAGAGTACTCATACGATGCTTAAACACTGAGTTGTGTCTCCGAAAACATATTCTGAAGATACAATCCTCTGTCTAGCTCAGTTGTTGGTTTCTAATTATTATATTTTAGGTTGAATGGGCCCCTACACAATTCTCAAAGCCAAAAGTGTGAAAATAGCCAAAGGGTTAATTGGATTTCGCTCCATTCCGTTCGTTACAAGTGAAACGGATTCGTTGCTTCCGAGAATGGGATTTGTAATTAGGAGCCTACATCAGCGCCGCCTCAGGGCTCATTGAAGGAACTACTGTCTAGAATAATGTTACTTGCTGTGCGTATGAGATCCTAGAATGGTTGTTAACATGAACCCTTATATTTGTTTACATTCTGAGACTAGATACTTGAGCTTTTGCAGAGAGTATCTAGAGATGAAACGCAAAATAACTGTCTTATTTAACTGTCTTATAACTGAGAAATTATTAATGTTGCTACTCAATTTCAAAAATAATTTGTATTTTTTAAAATTATCCCGAAACATTATTTGCATGTTTTATAAATTATTGTGTTGGCAACCATCATCTTCGTACTGAGAACATGAAACTATTGAGGTCTGATTCCCTGCAAATCATTTTATTCTACTGTAAATTTCTCATCGTGAGTCAGTGTTTTTTTCTTCAATTTCTTGCAAACATTGCTCTTCTTTTGCATTGATAACGTATTATAAACTTCAAAAAAATTCAGCTTCGAGAGTTTGAGCAATCTTCATGTTTTAGACCTACAGTACCGGTAAAAAAAGTGTCAAGTTCATGTTTTTTGGCTCTAACTCACCCAATAATGAAACTTTTTTGCTGAAATTATCACACAATGTGTGTTTTTAGGTATTTGTTTGATACATAAACCAATGATAATTCAAACAGCAACAAATTAATTGAAATTAACAAATTTATTATTTCATTCAAAATAAGCAAAATTTAACAACAAGTTGAAGTTTGTTGAAAGTATACAAAATTGCCAGGATCGATGAAAATATGAGCAATTACATATTAATATTTGGTGGTAAACCCCTTGACATCAATAACAGCTTGATACCTACGAGGCATAGAGTAAAGAAGAGATTGGATGAAGGAGAGAGTTTCCTTCTTCCCCAAGTTGGGAGAGCTCGGCATTCCTTGTATTTCTTCCTACAAGTCGACGCTCCATCTCTGTCCATACCCCCTCGTTAATGTTAAGGTCTGGAGATTGGTTTGGACATGACGGCGGGAGAACCAGTTCTGGATGAGCTTGGATCGGTGCTTCGGATCATTATCCTGCTGGAAAATGAAGCCACGACCAAGAGAATTGCGTGCGTATGGACGCATGGTGTTCTCGAGGATGTCTTCATACTAAAACTTATCCATGATTCCCTGAATCCGCCTCCGGGTACCCATGCCAAGGCGAGAGACGGATCCCCAAACCATGACATTTCCACCCCCTTGCTTCATTGTTGGAATCTAGTACTTGGGGTCGAAACGAGTGCCTTGTGGACGACGAATCCACTGTATCCCATCCGTACCAAACAACATGTATTTGCTCTCATCACTCCGAAGGGCATCTTCCCACTCTTTCTTGGTCCAGTCCTTGTGCGCCTTCGCCCATTCCACACGCGCCTTGCGATTCTTCGTAGAGATCATTGGTTTCTTGACGGGGCGTCTTCCATTCAGTCCAGTTGCTCGAAGCCTACGCCTGATAGTACGAACAGAGGGTTTTGGGGTCACAAAGATCGCGCGCAATATCTACAGCCGTCAGGTGGGGATTGCAAGTAAAATACGTAAGACGTTCCTGTCGAAAAGACGAGACGTCCGGTCTTAGGAACCTTCGGCTATCCTCCCTGATCAACCTATGTATTCAAGAACTTCGATATTCCACTCTCCGACATACTGAATTGTTTCCAAAGTTCGAGATGAGTCGACCTTGAGCGCGTCCATTAACTATTATGGCTTCCTGTTGCTGAATGGTCAAATTACGGATGCCACGATGAAAACCTATTATCATCAAGAATAGAGGAAGTTTAATTAAGCAAAGCGCTTATATAGAAAAGTCCTAAAATAAGACTGGTAGATAAAAAAGACATCACTCCAAGTGTGATGAAATTTCCAATTTTCAAGACTTTGTTAATTATTACTGTAGTTACTTGCAATTAGGTTTACGGTACTTCCAAAAACGTGGAATCGTCACTTAAATTCGACTCAGAAGTTTAAAATAGTTTCTGACAACACTGGAAGAAAATATGTTCTAAAAACATGAACTTGACACTTTTTTTACCGGTACTGTACCTGAATCCAAAAACATGTATTTTGGGGATCCTGTCTGAATCGATAACCCGAAAACGCAAACAGATGAATAGATGAAGTTTTACAGTGACCCTATATCAAGATTCTAAATCTGTATCAAATTTTGAACAAACTTTTTCAGCCAGAAGAAGTATTTTCCCAAACAAATGCTGCATTTTCTTCATTATATGTTGAAACCAAACAGAAAACTACAGTTAAAGAGCGTAAGTTATTAACAAAGATTTTTTTATGCGCACAGTACTATTGAAATTGAAAATGAATATTAGACACATTTATTTGCCTACAGATGATCAAAGCTATAATAATTTTTTAATTTGTAAAATTAGCAAAAAGAAAGTAGTACGAAATAATTGTTGGTATCGGATAAGATATAACCTTTTAAATTTTAAGAGTATGTAATTCATTTTCTTCAGATAGCCGTTTTCTAAAGTTTTCTTCGGGAAACAAGAAAATAACGATATTTAAAAACAACAGTGACAAACTCTCAGTGAAAAAATTCATGCTGGAAACATTTAGAAGATTTTTATCGACCAAGAAAGAATTATAGATAGATAGGATATAGGCAGAATAATTTCTAACTACGCATTATAAATTGTTTCCTTAACTTTCCCGTTATTTATTCATAGTAATATTAACGACATTCTTTACTGAGGTCACAGTTTGGATAGATATTTATTGTTATATCTCCGCAATGTAATAGTCTGAAAACAGCGATTCTTATCTGATAGTATTGTATCAATATATTCATGAAGAATTTCAGCAAATTTAAGACGCTGTCCTCGTTTCATTTTGTTACTAGCAGTATGCGCACGGCGATGACCGTGGAATCAGGAATTCAACAAAATAAAAAAAAAACTCCCACAATGACATGAAAAAGTTCTGAAAACAAAACAAAAGATACACATTATTGATTTTCCCGCTTATTTTTCTTCGCGATAATGACATTTCAACTGTAGAAAAACAATACAGAGCACGTTAATCCGAAACAATATTTAAAAATTGTAACGTGAAAATGATTATTATACTGCAAGTAAAATATGCGAGACTTAAACACGTTAAGACACTACCGAACGCACGGCGTTGCCCGTGGGATTAGGACTTCAACAACATGTAAAAAAACGCCCACAATGACATGAAAAAGTTTTGAAAACAAAATCAAAACAAAAGATACACATTATTGATTTTCCTGCTTGCTTTCTTTTCGCGCTACAGTACAGAGTACGTTAATGCAAAACAATATTACAAAATTGGAACGTGAAAATGATTATTATACAGCAAGCAAAATATAAAATCGAATCCGTAAATAATAATCGAAGTCATTCATTCAGTTGAAGGTTATGACGTGTCCTGCGCTCTGCACCGTCAGCCAATTAAAATTGCCGGAAACATTCCGAAGAAGTACCGCACGAGGAAACTAGCTAGAGGAAAAATAACTTTCAACTGACCAGGGAAAAATTTAAAAAAAAAACGGGAAAAGTTACTTTAACCATTCTTGTTTTAAATCGACAGAACAGTTACAGTTATAAACTGAAAAAAAATGAAAATAGTAGTGTTATTAGAACGTTGGATGCAGCAAATTTAAAAACAAAAATAAAATTTAGATGGCAAAACTTACTATTTTTTAAAATTTCTCAAAATTCAATAAATTACGTTAGACGTTCAAAACAAACTTCATTAGAACGAAAACTGTTCTTTAGGAAAGATACTACGGCCGTAAACGTGCCGAAAATGACTCCAAACAACACAAAACATTAAATAAAAAAAAATTCTGGATTAAGTTTTAAAATTCCGGCTTCGAGGTGCATTCAGTCACGATTACGACTACCTATGTGCCAAATTTCATGGCTGTAAGTGCGATAGATTCGTGTGGATATTGCAGACACGCACACAAACATTGCCTTTTATAAGTATAGATTTCGAACGTTTAAAATGTTTTTCTGCTTTGTCATTTCTAGTTTTTCTAAAAATAACCAGATCTTCGAAAGATATTCTTCAGCCCCAGACATCAGTATACAGGGTATTTCGAAAAACCGTGGCAAATCTTTAAGAGTAGGGCAGGCAAGTCATTTTCCCAATGGAGCATGGGGTCGGGAAAGAAAAGAGGATTTACTAAGAGGAGCTCTTTGTCAGTGAATTAAGTAAAAGAAAAGAATACACCAGATTAAATGTGCAACACAGATTGAGTGGAATACAAATTTAAATAGCACAACAACCCATTTGCATGAATAACAACATGCAAAGCTTGTGTCGCCTTAGACGGAGAGTCCTTAGAAAACTTACTTGCTCTCCTCCAACATTCCTTAAGCATAACATAGGTCCGTTGTTCACACTGCGTCCTACTTGCCATTATCATATTTGTCATGCCGCCTGCCACTTTTAATCTTGTTATTCCTGCAATAGAGTTGCCGTGCTGTTGTAAATTGGTATTCCACTCAATCTGTATTGTACATATCATCTTTGGGGTATGCTTTTCCTTTTCTCCATTCACTAGCAAAGAACCCTCTGTAGAGAATCTTCATTGCATTTCCGACCCCATGTTCTATTGCGAAAATGACTTTTTTCTATAAACCTGACCTATCCTTAAAGTTTGGCCACGTTTTTTGAAACACCCTGCATACTCAGTATTTTCAGCACGAATGAAATTTTGAATTTTAATTAGCGTACGTTCTATCTCAAATAACTAAACAAAAGCCAGAGTAGAATCGATTATTCTCATGTCTCTTACAGAAGCTATGGAATGAGTACATAAGCGTGAAATTTCATACCTGGTGTGATGTTTAGAGACCTAGGATATCGTAAATCAAAAGCTAGACTAGTATCACTGTAATGAATTTTATTTTGAAATTACTCGGAGGTCTTGGTTAATTATGGATTACAAAATAAGGTAATGATTTATATACAGAATAGTCAGATATCATAGACAGCCTCTGCAGGTAGAAATGACAGTCACTCAGAGCAACGGCTCTACTTAAAATCTATCGGAAAGCTCAACAAGTCCTCATGAGCATCCGCTCATCTTGAATAAAAACTCGTACAGTTTAGATACGAGAGCTACGCTCTCATGAAAAAGTTAAACAGAAGCATACAGCTTCTTAACGATGCTTCTCGCAGCTACACAACTGGTCGCACGGGACCTAGTTACTTTGAAAACCGATTCGAAGATCCAACACTGGAATAACGATCCTATGATCGGAATCCGATCAAGAGGTGATCGCCGATCGAAAATCAACTTGCCCCTCCCCGCCGCAGCTTAAATCCTCGTTTTTCCAGGAACAAAGTGACGTCCGCCAGTGAGGTGACATCCTTCCACCGGGCGATTGATTTATGTCCAATGACAGTCTCGGCTATTAACAGTCTGGGTTATGGATAGTCTCGGCTCAGTTCAACTGACATCCATCACTCCTTCTTAATTGGGAGTTCTGAAAAGGTTTTGTGTGCCAAGTGTCACTAGATCCATAGACGTTCATCTATCAGGCATGGAGTGAGTAAAAGCTCTTTGTGTAACTACTCCTTCGTTGAGCTTTCCGACAGTCCAGGTGGCTACTTTAGCGAGGCCGATTTGAACAGCTGTCCTGGAATCTTCACACTGGCAAGACCGATTATTGCCGAATTAATTTCTATATTATTCATTCAAGATTACAGCGTGAATCATCTATGAATATTAAAGATAAATATACGGTGACCATGGATGATGATGAGATAAGACTCGTTGATAATTAGCTTTATAGAAGGATTGTTGGCTGAAAAGTCTTAGCTTTAATAACACTTTCTTTAACCAGAACCTTCCATGGAAGTAAGAATAAATAGATATGAAAACTGAAATAGATATGAAACTGATTGAATATTTTTCATTAACATTTGCCAAATAAAAGTGCTAAATTATGTTCCTATTTATTTACGTATAATTAATGCTTCATAAACTTATCTAGCGCATTTCTTTCTTTTTTGCAAGAATTAAGAAAAAAAATTTCAAATCGAATAAATATCATGGAAAATTTTTGCAGAAAACGGTTACCCAGTTCTTGCAATTTTTTTGTGTTTTTCTCACTACGTTAAATTTTAAGAACTTCTTAAAAATGTTTCTTTGATCTACCGAAACAAATTGCCAAAATGCTGTCGTGGGCATGGAATGTTTAAGGATATCTGACTAACTTCTTTTATGACAACACCATACTTGGGGCTTTTTGTTTCCTTTAGAGCACTTTGACTATAATAACAAGCAATATGTTTGACTGGTAAATGTTTTCTGAATTCGAGTACAATTTCTCTCTTCGGAACTCTTAAATGATGTTTATTGACACGAAGACCCTATTATGTAGAAGAAATACAATAAATCTACGAAGAAAGAATGAATTTAAAAGGATTCCGCACATCCGCATTACTTTCTTATGATTTTAGATTAAACGAACATTAAGAGACAGTACAGCGCATGTAATCACTTCTCAAAGCCATTGCGTCTCTAGACGTCTCCTTATCACAAGCCAATATAAAATTCGACGAGAAATTGTTTGGTCGCATTTTCATACCAATACAATTTTAGACGTGAAAGATTCCTACGTGATCAGAAATACAAATCAGCATTCCATTTTTTTCCTTCATATCGTGGTTACTAACTAATTAATACCTCTTAATGGATATTATATATATCTGAAAAGCAACCACTTGCATCCTTCTCATTTACTTATATTAGATGAACATAAGAAGATATTAACATTAATGAAATTCACCAAACAAAGCAAACGGATATAAAAAATTGATTTTATTATTGAAAAGATTCACGGGTAAATCTGTAATTACTGACCTATCCATGGAGGTAAATTATGCGAATGCGTCTAGGCCACAGCCTAGCCTAATATTTCTGTTTTATCTAAAGTAATGACTTAATAAAACTGTTTCCATATATTAATATATCTTAAGTGAGTATATGCTTCAAAGAGTGATGTGTGTCTCTTGCAGAGACGATCCCTCCTCCCCGTTCAACGGGGAATGTGAGCAGTTGCGGAGGGACGGTGTCGGGTGTGGGCGGCATCATTGCGTCCCCGGGCTTCCCCTACTACTTCCCGAAAGATGTCGACTGCATCTGGCTGATCAGGGTCGATTATCACATGAAGATCTACATCCGCTTACTCAAGATGCAACTCTACGGAAGCATTGGTGATAAATCTTTCATTTTTCTAAAATATCTCTTGAAATATGACACTTCAAAAGCACATGGTGAAGCCGACGATTAATAATAATAAGCAGAAATGTAAAAATAAAATGTATGTATTGCAATAGGTAAAAATATGACTTTTTGACAATGGCATACAGGCAAGCACCAAAATGACAGACGTCCGGCCTCGTGCCACGTTACAAAATTCTGCTCTTGATTATTTGATTCAAGTAGATTCAGAATTGCTTGAGGAGCCTAGTTAGGAATATTTAATATTATTATTCACCACTGTATGATTTGAAGTAGAACAGCAAAGATATCTTAAGATTTTTTAAAAGTTACCATGCAAAATAAAACTTAAGATGGCAACAACCTGTCTAGAGAAGTAGTGGGACATGGTTATATGAAATAAAAAGCATCCTTATATTAAAAAAAATGAGATTAAATGTCTAAATGGAAAAACGCAAAAAATCTCTTTAAATTGCATCTTAGGTTTCTCAATAAATTCCCTTAATTTTAATCTTATACATTTTTATGTTCTGACAGCTAACGACTTCACATGGAATAAAATTGTATTCATTGGATAAGGATGAAAATCTGATACAAAATTTTAAAATGAAATAAAATAAATAAACCCACTTAGGGTTTTAAAACCAACTTCATGCTAAATTTTTTTAAAAATCGAGTCCATTTGAATTGGAGTTTTAATAATGACAATTTTTGGAAAAAAGCAGCCACCAAATCACTATTTTTCAAAAAAAAGTTAAAAGACAATTCGTACTTAAAATACGATGCTGCTAAAGGAATTTTTGTACCCGTTATTATTTCTTCCAACTATTGAATATTTAATTATCTGTGGAGAAACGAAAATGATTTCTTACATTTTGTATTTTAACTGTTTGTTTAAAAAAGAAAAGACGACAAATGGCTTCTTGCGGTGCTAAGTTGAAAGGAAAAAGAAAAGACTTGTTTAACAGAAATCTCAATAAATTAAATAAAGAATAAGGAGCACGTGTAATAGAAAGTTTAAAAAGTCTTTTTGGAGTAGAAACGTCTTAAATGACAAAATATAAATTTTGCTTTCAGGTAATTTATTAAACAGTTTTACGCCATGACATAGATTTAAAATAGAGAATGAAATGAATTTTTGTCTCCTGAAAAACAATTTTTAGGGTTGATGTTACAGATAAAAAATTTTTTTTTTGATGATGGAAATCAGATTCGAAAGACAGAAGTGCAAATAAAGAATTTCTATGTACAAGCTTATCAGACTTTCAAAAAGTTTATAAAACATTTATTTTTAATTTTTGATTAATTGCCCCATAAAGAATAAAATGAAAAGATAATATTATAGAACTTTGAAAGTTATGGTAATTATTCAAATTGTAATTCAAATAAAAAATATGAAAATTTGAATAATAATTTTTACATTTAGTTGGTTGTAATTCCAACATAGACATCTTATCTAGAAAGTACTACATGCTTCAAATTTATGAACAACTTACTTTTTAAACACTTTTATTTAACCTGACTTGTTTCTTGTTTATCAGGATGAAATTGGATAATTGATTTTCATTCATGTCCTGATATGAATGAGTTTGAAATTTTGTTTACTAGTGTTTTCTCGATGAAAATACAGTATTTTAATATTTTGAGAACTTTATTATCAGTTAATCATTAATTAAACTAAATACTAATTCCTAACCATTGACTCCACTTCGTAAAGAGTTTGAAGAACAATATATCTCAAATTTAAATGGCATAAAATGAATAAAATAAGAAAAATATTCTTCTACTTCGTACACTAATAAAAATATGTTTTTAAAAGCTCTTCTTAATATTTTTTTAATGATAGACAAAATTTGACTTACAGAATTT
Organism: Araneus ventricosus; assembly: GCA_013235015.1. Lineage (NCBI taxonomy): Eukaryota > Metazoa > Arthropoda > Arachnida > Araneae > Araneidae > Araneus > Araneus ventricosus. The sequence continues at coordinate 569,595 of BGPR01000343.1, read as the reverse complement.
CTTTAAAATTATGTATTCCATATATTTAGGCATTTACTTCTTCTTAGAAAACAATTTTTATTTTTAATAGACTGTTTCCATTACTAACCTTAAGAAAACGTGCATTAAAATTTTCAATTAAACTTTTAGTGATATCACACATATAACACTTAAAAACGTGCAAAAACTCAAATTTAAAAACGCACATGTCAAAGGAAGCAACAGCAATAAAAATTTATAACCTAAGGTTAAAAAAATAATAACCAAGCTAAAAAAAATTTAAAAAGATTTAGACTCTTTAAAATATGATTTGTTTAATGGGGGAAAAAACCCCTGGAAACTGATATTTTGGATTAAATATGAAAAACTTCTGTGTTCGTACACCTCAACAGTGAACTTATCATGAATTTTATTGCAGTCGATTACATTCGGGTACATATAATGAACAAGTGAACCAAGAGTATCATCAGACTTTAATTATTGCCCATTATGTGCCGTAAATTGGCACGAATGGTGAAATTATGTTTCATTTTTATCTCTTCCAAAATAAATAAACTCTTTATGATTTATGATATTTTATTAAAGGACACATAGAATTTTCGTTACTGGAAGTTGTTTGTAAGCTTTTCTCATATTAAAGATTCTCAGCAAATAACACCGCAGATTTGTGAATATTAAAATTAACACTATTAAACAGAAAAAAGTATTTTGCTCAGCGGCTAGTAGTAAATTCCAAAATCCAACCACTTTTACATTAATTTAAAAGCGGCATTTTTGTTAAAAAATAGTTTAATTCTTTTTTAAAAATCTGATGATACTTGTGGGTGAATTTGGCGAGTATTTGTTTGGCCAGTGCTAGGGTGTGTGTGAGAGAACTGTTCTTTTGAAGCGCCATTTGATTTCAAGCCAACTGTGCGGAAGCGGAGCTCACACTGTACGATGGCTACTCCAGCATATCCTTCAACCCGAAAGTGCTGCAGAAATACTGCGGAGACCTCCGGTACTACAAGAACGTCGAAGAGCAGACCCAGCTTTCCTCCAGAAATAGGCTATTACTCAGGTAAATATCTTTTGAATTTTATTGGAATGTCTGTGTACTCTCCTAAGAAGGGTAAATGGCCAGAGTAACTGTTACTCCTATTAACCGTTCGTCGGAGGGGGTAGCGTATGGCACAATTTGGGAGGGACGGCGTATAGAGTACGCCAAGTCGTTTTTTCCACCCTCTGCTTCATATTCCTACCCATTTTTCTTAGTTTATTACGTTAGTCTGTTCAGGAACCATAATAGAGAGAAACGGAGAAAAATAATAACAGATAAAAAAGAAAAAGGAGAACATTTATTTGGCATGTGTTGAATAAATGAACATCTCCCAGAAAAGGGCTTTATTTTCTTGTCGAGGGCGAGTTGGTCACCAGATATATAAAAAATTTTTACAGTTTTCATTTAAAAAGTAGAAAAGTCCTATCACTTTAGCTAACTTATAATTTTTTTCTGCGTGTGTCCGTTGTGTCTTCGAATCTGTGGGCAAGGCGCAAGTTTCTGGCGCACTAAGTTCGCCGACGTGACGCTAGCGCAGAAAAAAAAATGCTTCGATAGGAAGGTAGAAATCAGACTGAACGTATCGTCTAGACGCATTCTACTCGAGGCTCCTATTAGGTTAGAGGGAGGAGGAGGACTCCGGGAGGAACAGTCGAAAATTCACAGCAAGAAATAACTCACTGCCGTACTCTATCCACCAGCCCCTCCAACTAAGGGTTAAGCGCCTTCGTAGGGAATCTGTGCATTTATCACGTTCTATTAAAGATTTTCCTCATTTCAGACAGTGAAAGAACTCATCTTTGCTTTAAGCCTGTAAGTGCCATAATAGCAAATGCTTTTTTTTTGTATATTTGCTTCTATCCTCCGAGTTGCAGCATTTTCCGTTTATCTTTCCCTTTCGAGGTCACAGCTGACGTTACCTGAATTGTACGATACACCTGAAATTTTTGATACCGTTCCAGATTCATTATTTGTAGAAAAGTAGATTTTTTTTTTACTTTTAAAATTTACAAAAAACCTTTTTTAAAAAAGGAGAATTAGTAGACAGCCTCAAATGTTAGACCGAGTGCTCCAGAAAATGGAATTTAATATCATTATTTTTATTAAAATTTAAATTTAGTAAAATAAATACTTTCATTAAAACATGGTGTTATTTCGCTGTTTTGTGCGTTTGCTGGTAAAAGACATTTAAAAAATGTATTTAGATCTAGAAAAAGAATAAAATTGATAATTTTTTCCAATTAAAATAATCAGTTCAAATGATCAATCAGTTAAATTCAAAGCAGTATATTTTATCATTGTGTCGATAGACAGTATTATTCATATTTTCTTCCATTTTTAAATATTTTTTGGAAGATATAAGAAATAATTTAAAGCTTCGATTAATATTTCTTCGTAGGTTTAAAACCTCTGCGGCTCAAGTTATGAAGGGAGAAGACTTGGACAAAAATGCCGTAGGGTTTAAAATAGTATGGACAGCTGTGGATTTTAAAAAAGAAGGTACCTTATTCTTTATGTCTTTTAATTATAAAGCGCAACTTAAATATCAAAAGTATTAACTGAAAGCGGTTATATGGATAAGATAATATATCGAATCGGAAGAGATGCATATGTAGCGTATTTTAGTTTGCTTCAATGTATATGAGAAATTACTTGGTTGTAAAAAATCATTTACTGCCCAAAAATCATGACGTTATGGTCCTATATGAAGAAACTTCTGTCCAGAAACTTGCATTTTGTATAATGCCTTCGAGGTCTCCATATTCAAATAAACTTAAACTTTAAAATAAAGCGAAATTAACTGAAACTTGAAAGATATGCGTCATACCTTGTCTAGTGTCTGCATTGTGTATATGTTACTTTCATATAAATTTCACTATTTTATTGGAACTATTTCTACCAGAAATTAACCTCTTTACATCCCTAGCTACGTATATCTAAAAACACTGATTGAATTGTGGGCTTAAAAAATACTTAACATGGTTCTTCTTAAACTCTGAACTTAAACACAAGATAAATCTAATTGCCAAGAATCTGAATAAAATTTGATTACCAAGAATCTGAAAAATCGTGTGTGCGCAGTTTTAAATATTTAAAATAAACGGTCTTGATTAATAAAAATTCTTATTTGAAAAATAAGTAACCTCAAGTAGTTTTTCTGCATCAAATTTAATCTTTTGTCTACTTTTTTGAGAAATTTTTTGACAATATGTGACTTTTATCAAAGGTTAAAATAAAATAGCAGTGAGTAGATTTACATTAAACTTCTATGTCAAATTTTTTCAAGAACCATACAGGTGCTTTGTTTCAAATCATTTCGGCAACAACAGCAACAAAAAACCTCAAGTGTAAATTTTAATTTGAAAGAAATTTCCTTTTATGGTTTCGCCAGTTTCTTTAAAATTAAAAGTAACAAGCTTCATAAATAGAGATTCCCGAATCCATCGTGTACATACCCCTTCTACAACTTTTCTCAGACAAAAAATCGTTTAAAAAAAAGAGCGAAAAAATTTGATCATTAACTATTTTGGCTTATTTTTATCATACGGAAAGAAAAAAACTAAGAATTTAAAAATTAATTCTCTATTTCTATTCTGTATTATTCCAGTCAAGATAACAAACGATAAAATAGAATATTTTACACACGCTTTGTGAAATAAATTCTAGGGAATCCTTTAGA
>BGPR01000343.1:521840-553144 GCA_013235015.1 Araneus ventricosus | reverse complement strand
CTTACGGTCACCAGCCACTTTTCCTTTTACGGGCATAACCCGTATATTAGGATATTTTCCACTTTAGTCAGATCCCGTTCTTTTATCACGGACGCTTTTCATTAGTCAATCAGGATGACGTACCAACCGTTGAGCGGGAATATTAAGAAGACGACGCCATACCGTATTTTTTTGGACAATCGAAGCGAGAACCCTGACTTGCTCCAGGAAATGTGGATCAAGTATTTATTAATTAGAAGGTGAATAAATCGTAACTGAAACTAAGTACAACAGACGGGCACTTTTATACGGTGAGCTTCCAAAATTACGGGCACTGGCCAGGAAGTAACGGGAACTTTTATACGGTCAACTTCCAAATTTACGGTCAGTGGCCAGGAAATTACGGTCATAGGTTTACGGCCACATTCATAAAATCACGGTCAGAATGTTTTACGGGCAAAATGTATTTTAACGGGCAGTGGACGGACCCTGGGCTGCCGGTCACTGCCCGTAATTTTGCGATGAAATTTTTTACAGTGCATGCTGCTCTAATCGAATAGCGGAGGAAAGCCCATCGGTACAGAGTCAATATAACCCTTCTATAAATATCCCATATATGGAGAAAACAATATTGCTAGTACATAATTTATACTGTCGGTAAGGAAAGATTAAGAAACGAAGCATATTATATGAGATATAAATGATAAAAAATTTTTGCAACTAATTAATTTTCAATTACTCAAAGCTATTCAGGAAAGCGTTATATTTAAATCTTTCAGAACAAATTAATTCATCTATTCAAACTCAGATTAATATTTTTTTTAAATAATTAAATGTCTTAATTTTTAGTCTTAACCCTTTCGACCCGACTTCTGCATGCTAAAAATTTAACTATGAATATAGTTTAATTTAATGTTGGCATACTAAAAGAAGTATACTACGAGTTTTCCCGTTTTCTGGAAATCTCCTGTGACAATATGTCCCAATCGTAGAGTCGACTAGGACTATACCAGTAAAACATATGTGAAACTCTGTTTCCTGCCATAAAATTAGCATGTCATGAAAACAATTTTAAAGATTTGTAACGATAATCTTATTACAAAGAAAACAAAAATATAAGTTCGCCATTTGCAATCTGAGAGTGTTTCCAAGTATTTAAATCATAAGTTTATTCCCTAATTCCTTAAGAACACTGCAAACATAAAAACTCATGTAATAATAACCCCAATAAGGAATGAAGTCTAATCTCTGGGGCGAATATGCTCATTTGGGCCGAAAGGGTTAATGTACTTATTTCTGATTCATAATTTCCGTTGTTAAAATAAATGTCAATAAATTACAAAACAAAATAAAAAATCGTAACATACATCGAAATTCTTAAAATCTGCCATTAACTTATGCAGGGATCTTCTACAAGCACTTACAGGCTGATTAAAATGGAATTACTTAATTCTTATCTGTGTTGTTTGAAGTCGTAATGATAGTCAGTTTCGTGTTTCAGCTGTAGAGAAACCTCTTTGTACTTTCTTATGTGATGCGGATTGAACTCGCAATTTACAACTTTTATATAATTGCAGACAGTTTCTAAATTATGGTTATCGGCATTTACTTTTGATCAAGTAAATTGAAACAGGGGCCTTGAAAGAGTCTCAGATTTTTATTAATGAACATATGCGATATTTTTAAATTTTAGAATAATCATTTGAAATGTAGATTATTCCAAATGACTTCTGAGCTCACAAAACGTATAGTGGTTTTGAAAGAAATTTCAAATGTCTAATAGATTTCATTGTGTTTTTGAAAGAAAATAAAATAAACACAGATCGATTAGTATTAAATATTCTTATTCAAATTATTGTATAAAAAATAGTGGCATAAGAATACCAGATGGCGATGGTATGTTCTCCAGAACTTGAAAAAATTAATAACGTAAAAAGCAGAAATAAAAGTAAGGAAAAAATAAATATTTGATAAAAATTACCATTCTTACAGCATCTAATTTCTTTTCTTGCTTTAGCTTTTGTGCATTAATTAAATTGATGTTTGGATGCTTATGATAATTCCTAAAAGCTATTGCAATTCCATACCCTTTACAATTCCTAATTAACCCTCCTTTAATCACACAAGGTGTAATAGATGCGCATTAACTTGCATCTATTAGCTATTTTAACACAATATATTTTGAATTTTTCTTGCAAAATACTTATTTACATTACAATTAGGACTAATTATTATAGTTATAAAGGAAAAATTACCAAAACAGGATGATCATATTTTAGAATAGATTTTATATCTGCGAGATACATTGCGACCATTGAAGGGTGTAAATAATTTCGACTAACAGAAGGTACATCACGATTCTGATTGATTATTGAATATGTTTACACTGAAGTCTATTCGCCTATTTTCCCTTATCGTTCACTTTTTTTGCATCATTTATTCCACACGTAGACCACGATATTGGTGATCTTATAAGCAATAGTTTTTTTTTCTCTAGAGTGCATTGAATTAATATAATTGAATTCTAAAATGCATTTGTAAATCTATCCACCAAATGCTTAATAATACATTCCCCCATCCTTGATGCCTTGTATTTTTGGTGCGCAGGTCAGTGTCAAGAGTTCATCTGCAAGGAGAGTCGCTACTGTTTCAGCTCTCCAGAGAACGCTTGTGCCGAGATGAAGAACTACTGCATAGACAAGTCACTTGTCTGCAACGGACACCCGAATTGCGGGAACGAGGATTACACGGATGAAGACAAATGTGAGTGCATCTTCGGATACGTGTTTCATATGAAGTGAAAAAACAATGTCATTGGAATGATTTATTGGAGATTCGTCGCATCTCTTAACAAATTCGAGGAAGCCGGTTGGGTTGATGGGCGAGACAGAGTAGATGTTGGGTGAGACAGAGTAGATATCCAGTTTTACTATATTGTCTGACACTCTAGAGGGCTTTGGTGTGAAAGTACCGGCTGCTGGTCCTCTGTTTTTGTTCTTTTAGTGATCTGTGGTTTCGTTTGGTGTCCTCTTGCTGGGTGGGTTGTTTCATGGTTCCTCATCCGTTTCCCGTTTGGCTTTGGCTTGGACGGGTTTTAGATCTTGTCTTCTCATTGACTTGAAACTTTTAGTGAGTGTTGTGAGTCAAAAAAATATGTGAGAAGGATCAAAGTGAACTAACTAGTAAAAAGAAGAGAAGAAATATAATAGTCTGGTGTTTATTTTAATTACCTGTTTATTTTTACGTGGTTTTGTTAGCTATTAACCTGAGTGATAGAGAAGGTCGAACGGCTCTTGAGTTCAAATTAGCTTTAACGAATCAGAATGCCAAAGCAACAGCTGCGTGTGTCGTGTACAGGATTTAGTTTATGCTTACTGCATCTAAGATTTTATCTTATCTTTTTTTTAACTCAAAATAATCCATCTAATTTGTTTCCAATAGTACCTAAAGAAATCAACTATAAAGAACTGAAATTCGATACGAATTAAATATGAAGGAAGATATTTCATAGCTAATAGGATCTCTTAAAAAGTTTCACTTTGACAGTACGCTTAAATTTAGGTGACTGACATGTTGTCCTTTTTATTGAGAACAGTAATGAAGCACGAGAAAAGATTAATGAAAAAGAGAGAATGATTTGAAGGATACATTTGAGGAAGGGTATTTGTGGTACGAAAAAAGAAAGTCATGGCCACATATTCAGAAAGAAACATTGATAGGACAAAGATAATTAAAAACTCTTCACAGATAAGGAAATTTATTGGTTCAGGGAATGAAAAAGTATACATAAACTGATTTTAGCAACAATTAAAAGTATAATAAAGGATAATATCTTTGGGCTCGACTAATTCAAAGAAATGAAATATAAAGTACTCTAGTCATTCTAAAAATACCATTCTGTACTTCTGTTATGCAATCCGCAAAAACCTACTTACTGTAAAAATTTATTGGGTGCTTTGAAGAAAACTTTGGATATTGAAATGATGTTTACCCAAAGTGTCGCATTTATAATAGGGTAAGTTGTTTGTTGAATCAAAACACTAATTTCAGAATAAAGATTGCGTAATCATTCTTATTGAAAGAAATTTTTATTCAATGAGGAAACAAAAGATTTTTAGCGAACTACATAACTAAACTTATATATTAGAGTTGTAAATATATTTATTATTTAACTGAATTTATTTTACTATATTATGTAAAAAATGCATTTACTACATTTATACTTAACTTATTTTTTGCTGCATTATGAGCCATTACTATACATAATTAATTGTATTATTGTTGTTGTTAAATGAAATTAATATGTACTAATATGCATATTAATTGTATTTGAATTACTCTCAAAATATATACGAAAAATGTCAGTTCAAATATACTACTTCCTCAGCCTATGCGTAAAGCGAAGCGTCTTATAGTGCTTCTTAAACAGATATTAAAACATTAATAATTTTACATTGAAAAAGCTATTATTTATATTAATAATAATTTCACAGCGAATTAGAATGTTTATTTTATATGACTACTGCATATGGCTGCTAACGATTTTATGCGTTTTTTTCCATATAATATGGTAAGAACATGAGCACTGATGACTTTTATCCAATTTATTGGAAATTTACAGCCAAACCTTTTATCTATTGCAGGCAACATCCCATTACTTGCCGGGTGTGGCGCAGCAGGAGGAGTGTTGCTATTGAGCTTCCTGATAGGGTTCTGCCTTTATAGGAGGCACGGGAGCCTGTCTAACTCCCATTCCCAGTCCCTCAACATGCAATTGCGGCAACTGGAACACAGTCCCTCCTACTCAGGTAGACCCCCCAGCTCCAACTTCTACTATCCCGGAGACCCAAACTGCAGCATCCACGCGGCTAGTTATGAACTCCTGCACACGAAGCCCATGGCCAGGTGAGTCCAGTGCATTCGAAATCTACAAATGTTTGTGTTCTAGGTATTCATAAAACAACACAAAGTGTTCTAAACTCAGTAATGGGTAATTTTTTGGTCGAAATGTTACAAAATGTGGTGTACGTGGACAGTGGAACATACAGTTTGGATTTCTAAAGAAGTAACTCACAAGTTGCTTAGAGGAGAAATTTTTGCAGAGTTTGGGAGAGAAAGTAAGCTCGATATTGAGCAACCATGAAGACAAAATGAAAGGTTGAGAGAAAATTCATCATATATAGACGAATAGCCTTTCGATGGAGCTGAGTTTACGTGATCATACTAATTTTTCTGAGTAAATTTTTTTAATAAATCTCGATCTAATGATCTGAAGTGTATATTGGCTGAATCTCATATTATTATGACCTATATTATCTTCTAGAAATCTCTAAGTTACATTTCGAAAACCTTTCAGTTCTGTGCATTCCTAAGAATGGCACCTTCTTTAACCTTCCAAGTGCGTATACCGCGATTTCTGTGGGTAGGAAATAAATCTATTTTCTGTTGCATCCTGTGATTTTCGCAAGCTAATTTATTTGCTTAGTACTATACAGCAATGAATCACATTATACTAATAAAACTTTGCATATAAATGACGATTTGAATGGTTCAACGGCATTTGAGCATAAAAACATTACACCTACACCTAAACAATGACTTAACAAATGATTGGCAGTCAGAGTTGAGGGGAATTCGCTAAATGACATCTTCCTTAATGCGTATTCCTTAAATGTGATTTTAAAAAAACCTTATTGCTTATAAAATTGGATAAATGGAATCAAGTCAGGAGTTTTGTGTGTATCTGTTCCTCCTGGATTTGGTTTGAGAGTGAATTGCCCCATATGTTGGTTGTAATCGACAGCTCTTATTATACGAAATCGAATTATGAAGCCTTTCTGTTTGGAATTCTATACCGATAATCGGTTTATTCATTAAAGGCCGCCGCTAAATTTTCTCTCCTGTTCGTTTAACGGAGTGGAGCGTAGTCTGGTCTCTCAGGAAACATACGGTATTTCAATTTAAAAGGCTATGGAAATGAGATTCTATATGTAATATAGTAATCCAATTTTATATCTCTTTTGGGTATATAGTTTTACTGTTTCTTTAAGCACGCTGTAAAGTGTCCTACTGATTCGCTCTCAAACACTTTGAATCAAAGCATGGTATTTTGAAACTTGGTTTTAAATAGTCTAGCTTTGTCGCATTATATCAGAGTTTGGAGAAGCTAATTATCATCGTTAATACTCTTCCTCTATACGACTATGAAATATTTTCTCACAAAAACTATGAACAACTTGAAAGTGAAACGAAAGATACATTTAAAGTATTTATTAGATATTGGTTGTAAATTGGAATTAATTTAAATTTTGCTTACAAAAGGAAAAGAAACGAAAGAACCACGAATTACAAAAATTTCTTTCTCAGGATTTCATTAATGCCATTTTTTAAAACAAAAATAACATTTATATAAAAAGAACATGCAACACAAAAGCGTTTTCATCTAAATTATCATTCATGTGACGTGAAATATTTCTGTCGCTTTATATTAGAATGCGAGAGAAATATTTCTGGTAACGAATTGGCATAATTCGGGGTTAATATACTATCATGCATATCGCTTTCGTGTTTATCGTGAAGACTACCTATAAGGACAATGTATTTTAAATCTCTTCATGTCCAAGATGCTTCTTTTTCTCCCACTTACTTCTTATTGTACTTAATAATATTACCGAATGAGTAGCAGATATACTTTCTCCAGTCTCTGATGATTTTCGGTGGGGGGGGGGGGATTGAAGCTGTTCGCAGCTATACATGGAAGTGGTATTCTATTGCAATGAGTTGTTCTGACGTCAAACTGTGCAATACTCTGCATATTTGCGACAATGAACTCAGTCGGTCGAGTATTGATGCAACAAAGGGTTTGTTCATTCGCACAGTGTTTAGACACCATTTTCATGTTACTAATGAGCCGTTAAGGCTCTTAGTCGGTCTTAACGCACGGTGAAAATTCCTATGAACAAATTAATTATTGAAATTCTGAGGGAAGGAGCATGATAAGGACAGAATGGACATAGCTTGAGGACATGTAGATGTTTTATAAATATTATACGAAACCTTGTGATGTAGGATTGAAGCTCAGCAACGTCTACGATCACAGCAGTGCATTCCTAACGTGATCTGTCTGAAATCAAAATCTGACCAGTTACCTAAATTTCATATGTTGATGATTTCACTACTGCAGCTCCTTATAAAAAAATCGTTGGTATTAATAATTACGAGAAATTATTATCAGAATTTCTTGGAGAACATTGGAAAGTCACAAGCATCTGCAAAGTTATGCATTTTTTTTAGCAAAATGTTCCAGGTTTATATCAGAGTTAAAGGTCTTAATCAGTGTGAATTGAAATTCTATATTTTATTCGGACCAATGGTCGGCAATTTTCATTCTTTTTTCAGACACATAGAAAATTCCAAAATGCATTTTTCTGACAACTACAATTCAGGAAATCATTTAATAGCAATGTAATGCTTCTTAAATTGCTTTTGTTTCTGATACTTTCTTTTTTTCGAATTTCTAGCCACATATCTAAAAAATATATAAAATTCACAATCAGTTTCCAATTGCTCAATATTTTACACATAGATACCTCTTCTTTACTAAAACGTTTTTAAACAATAATATGAAAGTACTGTCAGAGGTGAAGTTTTAGCTTGCATCAAATACATACATCTTGTAACAAATAACTACAAAACAGCGCAGAAAATTTTAAAGTTCAAATTTTGTTCGCACCAGAGAGCCAAATTTCAATGGCTTGACCCTTAGAATGTTTAGCTTAGATTTAACCACTTATATAAAGAAACCATCTCCACCTTAGTCGATTTAAGCTTACCACTGCCCGACGAGGTAGCCTTATAATTGAAGCGGTGAGATCTTAACATTAGATAACTTCTCTAGTCTTACTTTAGAAAATTTATTTAGCGACCTCACCTTAGTAGTGATCGTATAGTTTTAGTTATATCAAAAGAGACAGTCGAGTAAACTCATTCAAATAACAGTCGAAAGTTAAACTAAATGTTTAATAATTTCTTCATTATTATTGTACATAAACATCTTAGTTCATCACGTTAATTAAGTCAAATTAATTAATTGCTAATTAAACTGTGCAAACAAATAATAGAACAAGCCAAAGAACCATCAGTGGACAGGCGACAGCCAGCTATACCGAACTCTTCCAAAGACGCTCAGCTCCGCTTCTCTCGTACTGACTGACCCCTGCAGACCCGGTGGAGTTATAGGTTACAGGTTCGCGCCTGATCGCCAAGGTGTTACCAAATTTCTCTTTTATCACACCTTGTGGTGGTTTCATTGGAAGCGGCGTTTCAAAATGTCAGGCAGGAAAGCTGGCGACATTATATGTGGATGATCAACACTGATGAACAAAGAGAGAGATCAAGGACTTTGAACGAAGCACAAAAAGAAGTACCATCGACAAAGAAAAGCGTAGATCGAACTGAATGCGACATATTTTACAGAGGAAGGAACATACATAGTAGCAAAGAACTCTTGTTACAATTTATCGCGATTTATTGAAGATAAATCATATGTAACTGCTAAATTTAATCAAAGATGGCGGTTTATTGAAGGATTTGACATCTGACATCCAGTATGCATTTTAGAACATATTAATTCATGTTCAAATTTCAGGATTTGCAAAAGAAAGTTTTACAGATGTAATTGAAAAGACTTTTGTTATAATATTTTTTCTTTCTTTTTAGGGTAGAGAAGAGAGTAATGCGCTGAAAAAATCAAAAACATATGAAGCTATAGAATTTCAGGAGATACACTTATCATCTCCCTTCTCTGGAAAAGATTTTCCAAGAGTTTTCCAAAACCCTCTGCAAGACAAGAGAAGAAAAAGAATATTTTTATAATGAAACTATGTATTTATGCAGAACTATGAAAGAAATGAAACCACAATGTCATCATTCTGCAACAAAAACATTATGTACAACAAAAAGATTATTACTTTTTAGTTAATGATATGTGAGTCACTCTTATCATGCAAAGTGAAAAATTTCGATTTATCACGTTAGGATATTATCATGCATCAGGATATAATTAAACATAAAACTGCAAAGAAAGTTTTCAAGTATGCCTTGCAAATGTTTTACATGTATAATTTAACATTCTATTCATGCTGTAAGGAGGATTTTCATACCCTGCTTTCTTTTCAGCTATTTAATGAGAGTTCCAAATCCTATTATTTAACAAATTTCACTAAAATTTAAATGCCAAAAATTTAATAATAAAAAGGTAAAGATTTAAAATTAAACTCTTCGATTGTGTACAAGACTGATAAAGCAAAACAAGGCATTGGTTTTTTTTTCAAAAATAAAGTAAATGCTTAGGGAAAAATTTGCTATTAGAAAAGAGTGCCTATATACAGGGTGGTCATAAATTATTGGACCCATTTCAAAAATTAATAAAAAAATTAATGTGTTACAACTGCGGTTTCTTTAAGTGAGAACGTATTTTAAAAAGTTTTTTTTTCAGATAGGTAATGTTCCGTTACGATAGCCTAGGTGGTCGTAAATTATTGGACATGTTCCATGCTTGAGAGCCATTATCTGCGAAACTATTAAAGGTAGAAGAAAAATAAAAGCATGTGTTTGTAGGGAAATTTGCATTCTTTAATTTGTTAAATCAATTAAAATTCGAAAACTGAACAGTTTTCGAGAAATTCAAGAAAAACTAAAAAAGGAAACGCGCATCGGCTTCTGCTGATTGGTAGCGATTGCTTATGGAAATCTCTCGCTTTAGCAAATTTCAAACGCCGCAATGGTAGGCCACCTATCTAAAAAAAACTTTTTATTTGCTCTCTCATTTAAAAATAAACGCAGTTGTAACATTATTAGTTTTTGGAATAGATTTTGAAATGAGTTCAATAATTTATGACCACCCTGTATATTTCATAGTCAATGATTTCTAAACACCTAAAGCTTATCACAGACTGCAGTAGTAGTAGTATACAGAATTAGAAATCTTTTCTTTTTTATGGTATATTTTCTGGTGTATTTGCCAGTATTTTTCCGACTCTATAATGACAATGCTTTATATAAAATAAATTCCGAATTTTGTTCATTGGAAAAATGAAATTGTTTTCTCATTTCTGAAACTGTTGAGCCAAATAATGACCCAATGCCATTAAAATGATTCCCCAAACGAACAAATTACTTGGCTTTTGACATTGATCCCAAAGACTTTTTTATGAAAAAGACTGTTTCGGTTAACAGTTTTTCTGGCGATAAATATTCTTTCTCATTTGCTAATGTGATATGAAATTCAAAACCCTCGCCTCTCTTTTAACGTAGGACTGCATTCCTCCCATTGGGTCTCAGGAAGGAATTTGATTCACACGCGAAAACGCCACAGAAAATGTCGTATGGGAGATCCTTTATATATCTCGGTAGCTACATATGTTAAAAACATAACTAATGTCTTATTTTAGAGATAAAGGGTAACAACAGAAGTTTAAAAAAATTGAAAATCGGAATAGTAGTTTAGCGAGTCGCAAAGTTAGGTAAAAATACGCATGAATTGGTGACATCACACTCATGAGGTGCGCGCGCACAATTGGAAATACGACTTGCGAGTAACGAAGAGAAATCTAGAAACTTCGAGAAACAAAAGAGTCACGCGAGTAAAGTAGTCCTGCGCCTTTGACATCAGCGGCTGTTTGAAAAAGACAGTCTCCCGTCTTTTTTTACATAGTAAAAGCGAAAAAGTGTTCAAAAATTGCATAAGAATAATCTTACAGATATCACTACCGCTGTCGTTATAATTATCACTACCGCTGTCGCTTATAATTATTATATTCGGTTATAACCTATAGAATTGATTCAAAATCTAAAGAATAAAGCTTTTAAGTATTGTGAAACATTTTCATATTTAATGCATTATAATGTACTGTTAATTCATTTTGCATTTAATGCATTATAATGTACTGTTAATTCATTTTNNCATTATAATCAATAGATGGCGAATAGAAATAGTGAAAATTTTGCATAATAGCTGTTGTCATCTAAAGCAAATTGCAGTGAGACACCCAAATTTACACTCTGCTTTAAGTCGTGGTCAATGACACCTTCAGTTGATAGCATTTGAAATTACTACAGACTGTATCATCAAAGATGAAATACATGTTTCTAGGCAATAGAAATAGCTCAATGAAATTAAATAAATTTATTTTAAAAAAAGAGTTGGAAAGCAAAGAATATCGGCTATCGATGTTTAAAATTATATTCTGTTTAAAAACATAAAGTATTTTTGAATACAGAAGGATCTTATTCTCGGGATTATCTAGGTGGGCAGAATGATACGAAGTGTAGCTTCTCCTTCATTTTTAATACGAATTGTCACTGATAAACCTGACAACAAGATAGTGGATCCTAAAGAACTTTAAATTCTTTTGTCCTAAAACTTAATAAAAATTAAATTCCCTCCTAAAAATTAGTCCTGTGAGAATGAAATAAGAGATTAACTGTAATGTATTTATTTAAATATGTGCCCACGTCGACACTAATTGTCATGTGTCATTTTCATAAAAAAAAATTACAATATTTCGTCGCTTAACAAGCAACATCACCATCTCAATTTTTTGAAATTTCAAAAAGAAAGGAAATACTCAATGTTTCTCAACTAATAAAGGATATTTCTGAATATTTTTAGCATCTGATGTAAACATAAGGCCATATATTCCAACCAGGTCAGAAAATGTTTTTTGAAATATTCGTTATTGTTTGCGAAAAATTGAATATTTTCTTCCCCTTTGAAATTTTGAAATAGGTGGTGTGGCTTGTTAAGCGAGGATTTTCAGCGTTCAAACTTACAATAATGATTTGATATAAAAGAATGTGATAGTCTGCAAGGCTTGTGTTTAGAAATTTGCCTTCTTACAGTGTTTAAATGTTTAGAGATCTCCGGTACAAAAGTCATTTGCTGTTGAAAAATCCTGAAGTTATTCATTGTAGAATGCTTGTTATGTATATCAAACCGTGCAGTTTAAGAATTTCTTCATTTTTAAGAAGAAAAAAATGGCACAATATGTTTGAGATATACAGGATATGGTGAAGAAGTATGGTGTATACAGTGATATAGACACAGTATAAGAATAATACACAGGATTAATTATAGTGCACTGACTTATCTTTTAATACATATAGACAAATATTGCATCAATATGAATAAAAATATTCAAAATTTTATTTTAAATTTGCAGTAAAAGCGATTCTAATTTAACAACATATGATGATGCTTATAGTGTTATAATACACAATTAAACTGATTTCTTAAGTTTGATATATCCAATATAGAACAATAAAAAAAATTGTAATTGCTTTGGTTGTAATATTAAAAGCAACAGGAATAACAAAAACTTATTGTATTGCATTTTAAATTGCAAATAACATATAATGATGCCTTTTAAAAAAATGCTTATGCCTTAAGTATTCTGTCTCACGTGAAATATCATAAACAATATACAACAATGGATAATATTTTTGTTTGTATTTTAAGAATATTTTCATATTCGTATGTTTCTAATTAATAATCCTCGAAAACCTTCTGCTTAAGTTTTATTCGATTTGTCATTTTCGATTTATTATTTTCTAAAACACTTCTAAACACTGGTCCCAAAAACAAACAAAAATAAATTCTCTCGCTATTAAGGCGATATATATATCTGTAAGTGAATCAAATAATAACATTATAAATGATAAAAAATGATAGTCAAAATATCAGAATGCCACCTTTTATTGTTTGATCTTTTTCCTTGAAAGATTTAATATTTAAAGATATGTTGCTAACATTAAGCAGTCAAACCAAGAAATGTAGTTTGTTTTGATTTGTATGACTTTGTTAAAGAAATAAATGTTGGTAAACTTCTATCTGTTTACAGATACTTCTGCTAAGACGTGTGAGTCAACAATGAATTGACTTAAAGACGAAACATTTATTGTGTTAAATAAATAGTTTGATAAAATTTATTTTTCATTATATGTCTGTTTCGTGTATTCTTCGATACTGAAAAGAAAATAAAAAATCTTATTATGAAAGCAGGTTCATTGCTAAATATATTTCATTAATGATTTTCAACAATTTTTCTTTCAAAAACCTTTTTATAATTACCTAAAAATATTTAAATGTAGGAAATCGCACGTATGAGGGTGATCAAAAAGTATCGGTGTAGCAAGAGTAAAGTGTAGTTTCGTGAAGTTTAAGGGATCTAAATTTCTTGTATGATTGTTCTGTTCCAAAGTTTACGTGATAAGCACCAAAATATGTAGGAACAGGTTTGAATTTTTGAAACACTGGAGTGCTTTCTGGACACGCGCGGTATTTAGAGATACTTTTGGTATGAATAAAGGATTCTTGAATTGTATGATGATAACGAGGTGAAAAAGTTCTCAAACATTTTTGGTTGAAAAAAGAAAAATCATTCCTTTATCTCATCCATACATATTAAATTTTTGTGTAAAAGCTTTTATGGAAGCTGTATGTAAGGTCAGAATGCCTTATCGTAGAAAAAAATTCACAGTCTTTGCATCTTGTTATTAAACCTTATATTAAAATGTGTTGCAAACAGATTATAGATTTCTTTACAAAAATAATTTGATTCGACGCTATATTCTTGATTATTTTGGCTTAATGATAACGAAAGGTCTGGAAAAAGCATGCCTTGTCAATGTTCCTACAACAGAAAAATTTATGGAATAGGCTCCATTGCGGATAGGAACCCATAGTTTAAGAAAAACCTAGGATTGATCCTAGTGTTAAAGTACGTCATTGACAATAATTCCACTCTATGCAAATGGCGTGGTGGACTCCACGCCATTCCATTTCTCAGCTCATATCCATTTAGGTAGGTCATTTATGGGCCGCACTTCACAAAGCACAAAATCTTCATATGCGAGCACTCTAATCCCCTACTGCACCTATAGTCCATTGCAATTAGACCGAAAAATGGCAAATAGGGGGAAAATTATATAGTCTTGAAACTTAGGTCAAATACTTATTTTGACTCAAGGATATCAGAACGGAAAAGTTTCCACCTCTCAGAGGGGCGGCTTCCCCTCCCAGGGGGAGAAAACTGAAGTAAAGTGGGGTGTTTGGTCAAGTTTTTCCTAGATTTCCTCAACCTTACATATTCAGTGTTAAAAATGATACCGATGAAAGTCGTAGAGCATAAAATTCTGCGTCGAATCAGTACCAACACTATATATTTTGTTGCAGTAGTACGATTACAAACTCTTATCAAAGTTGCAATGATTTTTCTATTTTCAAAAGAAATTCATTATTCTTACAAAATAAGACGCACCAATCAAATATTCTATGTAAATAAAGTTTGTATCTATAAGTATTCACTTTTATAAGCACATACATATGTCAGTGCACCAATACCAGAGCACTAGTGTGATGTGGAAGTTAGGAGAGAGCGTACAACTAGCCATTGCAATGAGACCAAAAACGAGAATTCGGAGAAAAATTCATAAATGTTTGAAACTTTGGTCAAATACTCTTCAGACATCAAGGAATCGGAAACCGTAAAGTTTCCATCCCTGAGGGGGGACTTCCCCCTTCGAACTTGCAAAACCATCAAAGCACAAAATGATCGTAGCCAGTTTATTTAACAATAATTAACATTGCTTATTTTTAACTGCAATAAATTATTTTCATAAATATTCTTATAGCCTTGTGCTGGCCATGTTTCATAATATCTTTGATACAGTTCCAGAGCGACCGGTTGACAACATTGAAACCTTTATTTCATTCTTGATGGAGGCTCTCTTGTTCATCGTGTAGTATGGCCAAAGCAAGAGACTTTTGGCGATGTTTATACCACATATATGTCTTATATCAAAGGAAAAGTATCAAAAGAAATAATTTTTAATGAAAGCACAGTTCTCCTTGACTCTCGGAGACAATTTCTAAGGAATCTTGCAAATAAGGAGCGTTTCATTTCGTAAACTTTGTAGCAACAGATGATGCTGATGTACATATTGTGAAGACCGCTATAGAGACATATAAGAAGATTAAGAAACAAGTTGTTGTAATTGGCTAAGATGTTGATCTTCTTGTTTTATCTTCTGCTCTTACTACAGACTAAATGGATATTCTCATGCTGAAAGAGGGTAAAAGTAAACTCAGAGATAGGTTCTATAGCTCTAAAGATCTGCAGAATTCTAATCTCATGATCGAATGCAAAAAGTCCATTCTCTTCCTTCATGCGATTATTGGTTGTGACACAACTTCAGGGTTCTATAGAAAGGGAAAACTACAAGCAGTGCAGTTGTTCAACCACAGTAAATACTTGCAAGATATCCCTGAGATCTTTAATGACCCTAAATCAACTTATAATGAGATTGAAGGAGCAGGAGAGAGGTTCATCATCGCATTGTACAGCAACACGAAGAAAGCAGCTTGAATAAGATGAGGTATGACTGTTTCAATAAACTAGTAGGTCAAGCAAGTTCTGCTATTCTTTTCTCCAAATTACCACCAACCACAGAAGCTGCACATCAACACTGCCGTCTCATATTCCACCAAGAGCAAACATGGCAAGGATAGTGTTTGAACCCATCCAGCTGGGGATGGAAGTAGTGAATAAGTCTTTGACGCCAATATACACTACTAAAGTACCGGTGCCAGCTAAAATAGTGTCTCTAATTACTTGTGGATGTAATAAAGGATGTGGGAAAAAATACAAATATATCAGAACTTGCGTTGTACTACTTTGTGCAAGAACTGTCGAGGCCAAAGCTGCATTAATAACGAAGCTATAGACATCGTCGAAGAAGAGGACGAAGAAGATAATGATATCATATAAGTAAGCAGGAGCAATTACATTACTATACATAATTAGGTATAAATGTATATTAGTATAAATAGATATTAGGTATACATATATTAGTATACATATACAGGTATTTACTGTGGTTCAACAATCGTACTGCTTGTATTTTTCCCTTTCCATAGAACCCTAAAGTTGTGTCACAACCACTAATCGCATGAAGGAAGAAAATGGATTTTTTTTGCATTCGATCACAAGATTACAATTCCGCAGATATTTAGAGCTTTGGAACCTATCTTTGATTTTACCTTTACCCTCTTTCAGCATGATAATATCCATATAGTCTGGAGTAAGAGCATTAAGTAAAACAAGAAGATCCACATCTTGGCCAATTACAACAACTTGTTTCTTAATCTTCTCATATGTCTCTATAGCGGTCTTCACAATATGTACATCAGCACTATCTGTTGCTACACAGTTTCCGGAATGAAACGCTCCGTATTTGCAAGATTGCTTAGAAATTTTCTCTGAGAGTCAAGGAGAATTGCGCTTTCATTAAAAATTATTTCTCCTGATACTTTTCTTTTGATATAAGATATATATGTGGTGTAAACATCACCAAAAGTCTCTTGCTTTGGCCATACTACACGATGAATAAAAAAGCCTACATCAAGAACGAAGTAAATGTTGTCAGAGTTACCAACTGGTCGCTCTGGAACTGTATCAAAGATATTATGAAACATGGAAAGCATGAGTCTACATATAGAATTCTATTATAGTCTACATATATAGTCTATATACGTATAGTCTACATTAGAATATTTATGAAAATAATTTATTACAGTTAAAAAATAAGCAATGTTGATTATTGTTTAATAAGCTGGGTACGATCATTTTGTGCTTTGATGGTTCGGGAGGGGGGAATTCCCCCCTCAAGGATTGAAACTTTACGGTTTCCGTTTCCTTGATGTCAGAAGAGTATTGACCAAAGCTCCAAAAATTTATGAATTTTTCTCCGAATTCTCGTTTTTGGTCTCATTGCAATGGCTAGTTGTACGCTCTCTCCTAACTTCCACACCACACTAACGCTCTAGTATTGGTGCACTGATATATGTATGTGCTTACAAAAGTGAATGCTTATAGATACAAACTTTATTTACATAGAATCTTTGATTGATGTGTCTTCTTTTGTAAGAATAGTGAATTTCTTTTGAAAATTGAAAAATCATTGCAACTTTGATAAGAGTTTGTAATCGTACTACTGCAACAAAATATATAGTGTTGGTACTCATTCGACGCAGAATTTTATGCTCTACGACTGTCATCTATATCATTTTTAACATTGAATGTGTAAGGTTGAAGCAATCTAGGAAAACTGACCAAACACCCCTTCACTTTCCCTAGGAGGGAAAGCTCCACCTTGAGAGGTGGAAACTTTTCGGTTCTGATATCCTTGAGGTAAAATAAGTATTTTACCAAAATTTCAAAACTATACAATTTTTTCCCCTATTTTACCTAATTGCAATGGGCTACTACTCCCAATCTTCGTAACGCGAACCTCCACCTGCTCGGATTTCCTCCAGTGCGACAGAGCCTCTTCCACTTATCTACAACGGTCTCATTTCAGCATTTATGACTCGGCCGTTCAAACAGATTTCAACTGCATTTTCAGACTTCGACCGCACCACGCCAATTATTACCAAATTTTGGCATTTACGACCGGTTTTGGCGCGGTGCGACCAAATTTGAGCAGTGTGGAGTGATCGTGAATGCCCAGTTTAGTGGGGTCGGCAACGTGACGTCACAGTCACATGACAAAGGGTAACTGCACAATCTATCTAACTACACGTAATCTTATGTTGTAATGTGACGTCATGTCCTTTTTCGTCCTGCTCGAGTTAGAATGAATTACAAATATAAATCTGCACTTCGCACATATCAAGTAAGCATTAATTGAGTATAATTGAAAGAAAGGTATCTTCATCTGTCAAAATACGATTTATTTAACGATGCTTCATTGACTCTTCCAATTTCAGGAAGTCGAATCAATCATGTGAATGAAAAGGCTGTGAAATGCACTTTGTCGTGAAGACAGAAAGGTGTTTTCTTCTTTTTCTTTCCCCTCAAACGTGGTTTTGCTTCAGTGCGCATTCAAAGAACAATTGCTTTTTTTCCCTCTGGCCTCGATCTTTCTTTACTTTTATCGATTCTTTCACATTTGTTGTTCCTTTTTGAAAAAGTCTCTTCAGAATTTATATCCGTTCTTTGCTTTAGTGAACATTCCTTATATATTTTTTTTCTAACGAATTTCTTTAGCCGCCGTAATAAAGGAGGAGTGACAAGAGAGCGCCTGGAAACCAGTTGAATTCCACATGTAAACTTTTTTTCAGATTTGAAATGGCTATTTCGAATGATTGGCATCATGTAAACTTCAAATAAAAAGTCGTTCAAATCTAATAAAATTTATCATACAAAAAATGTATTGATTTTGTATACTATATCACTTTTTCTTGTTCTGAGAGAAACGTAATTTTACTTCCATATTTTATTGTAGATATCACACACAATATTCACTCGTCACATCTCTACACCAGGCATAGCATCTGGTGTCGAAATTTCAGTTCGAACATAAGGGATTCCCATAATTGCTGCTGCGCTCATCAGCACCTTGGATAGGAGCTTACCACAGTAATCTTCACAGATACGATCTTGACAGATTTACTTAAAAAAGTCTTCTTTAAGTAAAAAGAGTCTTCGATGATAAAAATCAATAGCCGAAAGCATTGCGGGTTATTTTGAGTGAAAACATTTTTTTAAAAATATTACCCATTTTTAGGTAACTATTAGATTATCATAAATAGGTCTGATTGTTCACTAATATGCAATGTCTCTAACGGAATTTGTGAAAATGTTCTTGAAGTATTAAATCAAACCCATTATTACTTATAGAAATTCCATTGGAGATAGAGTATATGAAACAAGCTATTTTTGGCACTCACCATTGTGCGATCAGTTTTAAGTTTTTGTTTTTAAGCGTGATAAAATATTGCTCATGCTAATACTAATAATGCCAAATGAATTCAGTCTATATAGAAGTAATTTTCATAAAATTACATAGTTGGAAAAGATCGGTTTTTGTAAGTCATAAAATAGCATCAATGAAATTTTTATTCAGGATCTTACTTTTTATTTACAAGCAGTTGTTCTCCACCCAAATCCTAAATAAACTTTCATTTAGTTTTTGTTTAATTTACAAACAATCATCTGGACTGAAAATATAGAAGTCGAAATCCTTTACATAATGCTTTAGATACGATTGAAATAGTAGTACTGAATTTGTGGAAAGCCTAACAGTTTGAATGATATGCTTATTTATATTAATAAGCATTAAAAGTATTTTAAAGTCCCATACCGTAAAGAAACTTTGAAAACAGCAGGATTAACATTTTCCCTTCCTTAATTTTAGAGTAATTCACAAGAGTTTTAAATTATTGACTCAGATATCTCACTTCATAACAATTTGAGAACACGATAAATGCTTAAATTACTTTCAGTTTGAACACACAAACAAAAAACCAGAGAACTGCATGTTTTTATAAACTTGAATCTTTTACACAGAAAACTTAAACTACTTATACAGAACATTAATGTAAATATTAGCTAAATGGTTTATACAGCCTATTAAAGATCGAATGAGACATTCCGTACTCTGAGTTAAATTCAATTCGGGGAAAAGCATTAACATATTGCGATTGATCATGCATTTCAATCATAGTAATGACGATCGCCGGTAAGGCATACCTAATGGATTTTTTTCACCCTCAGTGTATCAGAGTCACCCATGTCAACAAATTATTTTTTTAATTCTCATCCATGTCAACAAATGATTTTTATCACCCTCACCCACATCGACGAATGATTTTTTGTCAACCCCACAGTTCATCCAAGTGTAATCTTATCCCTCCACACCCACGTCAATGAATGAATTTTTGTCCCCATCGCCCATGTCAACAAATAATTTTTTTCATTATTCATCGAAGTCGAAACTTACACCCTCACCCATGTTAATAAATAAATTTCTGTCACTGCCAATTATGTCAACAAATGGATCTTTTTCACTCTCATCCACATCAAAGAATAATTCTTATCAAACGCATCCCCTCAACAAATGAAGTTTTTTCATCCTCAACCTTCATTCAAGTCTTCCTTCTTCATCCAAATCTAAGTCAAAGAATAATTTTTGGCGCTCTCCCCACGTCTCTTAAACGCTTGAATACCAATTTGTTTGATTGAGAAGCAGGCGCGGCGCCAGCGGGGGGGGGTGCAATTGCCCCCTGTCGGCAAGAAATTAAGACTTTTGTCGGCAAAAATCTTTGCGATTTTGGGAGATGTTGAGAGCAGGGTATTAAGGAATATAATAATTTTAATCCCATCTTTAAGTTATTAGATAATAAACGGTCGAGATAAGCGATTTGTGTCCGAATTTGACGACTGATTAACGGTTAGGTCAACAGAATGACCAACGCCATTTTAAGTTGTTGTCAATTCGGCCAGTAGTTCGCACCACATTTGAAAGAATAACCGACAAGGCGACAAGTGAATCAGATGTCGCATTTTGGCGACTGTTTTCTGTCGGTCGGCTAAGAGATCAACAAGACGGATGAAAATATTTATTTTTTGTTTTCTCTATCGACTGTTTCGATCACTTTTCGATGAAATTATTAGGTAAAACCAAAGTATCTGTATTGCACAAGAGTGTGGCTACACATAGTGGCCATTCCTCTCAATGGCCATTTTTGTTCGTGGAATTTTTCGACCCATAGTCATAATGTTAAAGTATAATCTATTAACGGCCATTCAATGAAATTATTTCCTTTTGTTTCTCCGACCTTGGACATTTTATAAAGAGAAAATTGAGGAAAGAAAGAAAAAAGATTCATGCACTCAAAAACAACACCGGAACTCAGATAGAAATTAATCATTCCTTTCCCAGTGTGATGCGAAGAATTTCGGACTCTACCGGGTTTGGGCGTTAAAGAGTTCATTTTTGCCTTTCAGGTGCTGATTCGAACTCTGACAAAAAAATTTGTGAGTATGGTCGCGTAGCTGCCATCAGTGAATGAAACTTTCAGCTCAACGACTTTAGGAAAAACAAACGATGTTATTGCCTTTCCTCAACAACTACCGACGAAATAATTATAGGTATATTTTTACAATTAAAAAGAATTGAAAAAGTGACCTCCAAAAGAGGTGAAAGACCCAAGCAAGACACAAATTTTATATTATTTCTAAACACGAAAAAATAAAAAGAAAAGAAAGAAATAAATAGACAGAGAAATTTTCGGATAAAATACTTTTTTTTCTTTGGATATTTTTTAAAATTAGATTTATCAGAAATAACGAATTATGTCTTATTTAAATATATATTTTATACTCCCACTCCCAGATATAATAATCTTTTAGAGCGGCCAATTTTCCTTGGAACGGTGGTAGACCTATGTTGAGAGGTTTCGGTGTATTACATACTAGCCGCGCTCTTCAAATAGTTTGTTAGTCGGGAATATAAATTCAATTGAATCTCATTGTTGCGTGAGATATTCATATGGTTCGCCATTTTATTTTGTAAAGTCGGCTGGTGAGAAATTGAATTCTTTCATGACTCATTAAAAATACCATCGGCGGATCATATCCGGTGAGTGAAGTAGGGTTGCAATTAAAAAAGTTTGTCAACTTTGGCGCTTGCTTACTATGGCTACGGATTATGA
Organism: Araneus ventricosus; assembly: GCA_013235015.1. Taxonomy (NCBI): domain Eukaryota; kingdom Metazoa; phylum Arthropoda; class Arachnida; order Araneae; family Araneidae; genus Araneus; species Araneus ventricosus. The sequence goes on along the minus strand of BGPR01000343.1, from coordinate 531,609 downwards.
AGAAGCGAACCAATGACAACGGATAATGTTGGACCAAGCTGAATGCCAAAAAGTGGGTGGTAAAGGAGGAAAACTGGAGGTTGGCGATTTTTTGAGGAGGACGAAAAAGGGAATAAAAAAAAAAAGAAAAAGACAGAAGGGAAGTTGGTAGCCGGCGAAGAAAGATGAACGTTGTTTTTGGATGAGATAAAAAGTGAAATCAAAATCGACGCAACTCGGCCGGATGATAATGACATGCCATTGTGATAAAGCGCCCCCCGACCGCACTCCTATGTCCCAGATAAGTCACTCCTTTTTTTAATTTTTGGCAATCAATAACATAAAAATATAGCAGCAGACCAAGATAGATATTTGAGTTAAAAATATAGAAGCTCACCAGCCAGGCTAAAATTAACTAATATTGTCGTTTCGGTATTGTGAATATGTTGTAAATAAATTCTTTGTATTATTCGGAACTAGCTTACTTTTTGAAATCAACTATACGATCTAAGCTAATAATTTTAGGAGGATAAGCGATAATTTGGAGGATAATTTGATTTTCATAGTTCCCTTAAAAAAGCAATTTTAAACTTCAAATTGTTATAGACACTTCACCCGTGTTCTTTTAGTAGTTTTGCATCTGTTCTGTTCATTGTCTACATGAACGTCCCTAATGGAATCAAGTAACTGCATGTGTCATTTAACATCTAATTGCACGTCGTCGGCACCTTTCTTATTCCTTATGCAAAATACTTGCAGTATCCTATCTCGATTAAAACATGATGATAGAAAGAATTAAAACACAACCGTGATAATTGAACTTACTAAATATGTTTCCAAATATAATTATTATCTTAGAGGACTTCGTTTACAGATATAACAGAAAAATTGATGAAACAAAAAAAGAAAGTTAAATCCATTAGGACATGGAAGTGCAACACGGAATTAAATATTATTTGGCAACGATTTGAATTAGATTGCAACAATGAAAAGTATGGTTTCAAATTATGCCTTAAGATATTTTTACAAATTTATTAAAATTAGAGAAAAAATACGGCATCTTCATTGATATTATTAAAAAGATGAGTTTTTAAATTTTCAGATGGTGGCTGGTACTGATCAAAAATACTGTTTTAAACTTGCACAATAAACGTGGAGCATTTTGATTTGTTAGCTATGCTTGCAAAGTGACATGAATTGGTAAAATCAGTCCAAGAATGTACAATGAAGTAGTGTTTCTGCGATTTTTCTCGAAAATGAAGAATTGAGATGGAGAAGCGACCATTGATGATGTATCTAGGGTCGTGAGCTTTCATATAAAATATCATTGAAAAGGAAATTTTTTGAATTTTCAGATGGTGTAAAAAGGATTTTCGTGCTGTAATATTTTCGGAAGTTATTAATGAAAAACGCCAAAATTTCGCTCAATTTTTAATTAATTAAAATTCTAAATAAAATTTCAAAAAAGGGCTCCGAGGTGCACATTCCCACCCTCCAAAGTAGGTATATGCCAAATGTCGTAGCTCTAGGTCCAGCGGTCTGCCTTGTAGAGAACCAATACACACACAAACACACACATTCTCCTTTATTATTATTAGAGATATGAAGATATTGCATTTATAGGTTTAAAATTCGTTAATTATTTTTACTTGTCTCGGCTATTATTTTATTTTGTTATGAAATTTAGAAAATAATCTGCAAATTTTTTTCAATATCAGTGCGGTACATTTCATTTTCTGAGATTTATGTTATAATTCTTCATTTTCTATTATTTCTTGTCATTCAGTCAGACAATTCCAAATAATTAATTATTATAATAAAATTCGCTAATTAATACTTAATTACCTTAAATTAAATATAAAATTAATTATTATCTGTTATTTTGAAATTAGTAAAACTTTGCTTGCCCCCCCGTCGGAAAATTTCGAGCCGCCGCCTCTGCTGAGAAGCATGTCACAAAGCTAGCCTCTTTTTAAAAAATATCTTTAATCATGAAAATTACTCGAATGTATAAGACCCATATAGTTTATCTAAACTAGAAACGTTTTCCAAATAAAAAAAATATTCTTTTAAGCTAAATACTCTATTAGAACGAAACAACTTCGACAATACTTCGTGATCGTGAAAAGAAAGGTATTGTTAAATTTGGCAAGCTTTATAGAAAGAACAATTCCCAAGAGAAGGTATTAAGATAAAAGAGAATGGGGCTGCTCGCTTCACGTCTGCTATCAAATGGAAAACGTGATAATTTTTGAAAGAAACTATCTGAGATACAAGAGTTTCTTCTTTAAGTTAAAAAAAGCATTCTTGTAAAACGTGAGTTGAAAACAAGAGTTTGCTAAAACCATTCTGGGATTCTTAACTTATTTATTAATTTTATGATTGAGTACCTCAATACTTTGGAAATATAGTTAACTTTTGTTTTTCCTAAGCTAAGGAAAAATTGTATTTTCTTCATATATATACATTTAACGCTTCGAAACACAAAAAGTCACTTTTTTCCCCATTCTACCCCTGTGAATTTCGTTTACTAGTAGAATAAACTGAATAATTGGCAAATTTTTTCGACTTTTTCTTTATAGACTTTATTACTTCAATTGCACTTAAATGAAATAAAATAACCAAAAAATTATCCGTGTTCTCTATATGTTTAATAATTATATGTTTCAAAAATAAACTACACTCCACGATATTTTATTTTTCAACCCTAGTTTTGAAATCTATATAAATCATCTTAAAACAAACAAGAAGAATTACTTCTTCTAAAAATAGCTTAATAAATAAAACACTTTGAGTGACTTACTTGTTGGAGCGTTGCCGTGAAAGGTTCAATTCAGTTAGATACAATCAGGATTCATTTGAACCCTTCATAATAAAGTTTATTTACGGCTGCATATATTTTCCTCTGATAATTCAACTGATTTTGGACTTTCGGGTTGAAAAACATCTTTTCTAATGTCGCTCACAAATTGATTTCCTGCCTTGTTGACTTAGTAGATCATAATATTACTATCCTGCAATCACGGTGCTTCTAAAATTCATGGCAGAATATCACTAAGAACGTTCGGCAGAAGATTTAGCATGTCTTAGTTTCACATGTACGGCGATTCTTCCATGGAAAGGATTTTCGAACACACTGATCATGGTGACCCACGTCATCGACTTATATAAATGAGCCAACCACTAGAAGAGAGTCATCGATTCTCACGACCATGTTTCTGAAAAACGAGAGGAAGTAAGATGCGGCGGGATGCTTTCAACTTTTGATCGTTCGAGCATCTCGTGATCAGATTCCGATCTCAGGATCGTGTACCGTATCGGTTTTCGAAGTAACTGGGTCCCGTGCGACCAGTTGTGAAGGCCTCATTTTTGTTAAACCATACTTAACTAAGAACCTTCTTGTGATTTCAAATGAAATTAATTATAAGTGATACTAGTCTAGTTGATGATTTTCGCTACCCTTGATTTCTGAGACGTCACAAGAGCAATTAACTAGAGAACACTTGATTGTAGATTTAACAGGCCATAGGCGCAAATTCGCACCGGTTGTTCTGTAAAAAGGATTTTCGAAATCGCTTTCCACCGATCATGAAATGTTAAGTGATGAGATCACAACTTTAATTTTACTTTTTTATGCACTTTCATTTAACTGTATCATGTTGGACTTGATCTTGTTTCATGTTCGCAGAGATGGAATTTTTGTATTCAATTTTTTGCCCACTTCCTGATATACTTAAGTTTTGAAAATTTTTACACTTACGTATTCTCGATGACAATACACTAAATTAATATATTCAAAACATAATTATTAGTTAATCAATAATTTAATTAAATTTTGATTCTTCACGAACTACCTCATTGTGAATTTAAAAAAAAATATGGATTTCAATAACCCATAATAATTATAATAATGAATCATACATTAAAGACTAAACATTACACATTAGCTAAAAATAAAAACAATATTTTAGTAAATTATTAGTTTTTATTAAATTTATTACTATTTTATTTTCGTGCGCATTTATGTCATAGCTTATATTAAGAAAACGCCAATAATTAGACACGAAAATAATTAGACTCACTTTCTAAAGAAGTTCAAAATTTCGAACAGCAATTGACACTTTTTTATTTTTGATGCAAACTTCTAAAGAACTGAACTTAACGGAATTTTCTTGAATTCAAATGTATGAATTTTGTAATTGATTTTACGCCCATCTCCTAATGAACATAATTTTGAAATTTTTTGCACTTACGTATTCTAGATGGCAAAACACTAGTTTGACATTTTCATAACGCTATATGCCCAAAAGAATCTGGACACTTTCAGATTTTCACATTTTTTAGAATTTCTCCGGAAAGGATTAACTGACTGCCTTCACACTTCGACCATGTTAAGAATAGACTGTAACTCACATTTTACATTGAAGATTCGGTCCTGAGAGCAATTAGGGGACCGTCTACAAACTGATGAAGACAAAAACTGTTTTGGCCCACCCCGCTTCACAGAATACTGATAGCAAAATGAAACTTTCAGAAATGGTTCTATTTAATGTGCTTAATATTTACAGGAATTTTCGTAAACTCAGCACAAATATTTGGGAAGATATAAAGGTTTTCTTAAAAAATCACCTTCTTATTACTTTTATCTTGAATGAGTCAAATTGACTCACTCCTCAAACCTAGAGTTGATTATTGAGTTAATCCATCGCTAGCTATAGCATGTGGAAGTAGATAAGAAAGTCGATTGCTGAAAACTCCCTCCTTTTGCCGTTAAAAAATATTACGACACGTTTTTTTCTTCAAAACAGAATTCTAAATTAATTAATGTCTCAAAATTTCTTTCGTATTACTTAACATTTATTATTAATATTGCATTCATTTATCTTTGGACTGACGCTCGCATCCAAAGAAATTACTATAGCTGTTATAGCTTTTACATGCGTGTTGACATCCTGTGAAAACATTAAAAAAATCTAACATTTAAAAAAACATAGGTTTAAACTCGGTATGTTGATCTTAAATCCAAAAGAACATTGAAACTACTATAATTCAAATTTTTATGCTTGGCTTATTCAATCTCTTACTTTCTTTTTTGTACAATTTTATTCTTTATTTATTTTCTGACTCTGTTTTGAAGCTTTGAATCCTATGGGGTTAGGCAATAATATTTACCCTGTTTCTTAATTTTGAGCACTTTTATTCTGCTTTGTAGAGCAAATCTTGCATTTTATTCTGCTTTGTAGGGCAAATCTTCATTTTATTATTACTTATTGTAATTAATGGAGTTATGCAATGTTAATTATCTTTTATTGATTTTAAATATTAATTTTCTTTGATCTTCTTCAAATATCTTTATTATTTTGGGGTTTTTTATTATGACGCTTGGATTTTAGTTCTTTTTTTATCATCTGGAATGGTCAAATTGACCTACCAAACCTCCAGAGTTGATTATTGAGTTAATCCATCGCTAGCTATAGCTATGTGGAAGTAAGATAAGAAAGTCCTGATTGCGTAAAACTCCTCTTTTACGTTAAAAAAATACATGACACTTTTTTTTTTCTTAAACCAGAATTCTAAATTAATTACATGTCTCCAAAAATTTACTTTTTCGATCTTAACATTTATATAATATTGCAGTTCATTTATCTTGGATTGGCTCGCATCCAAAGAAATTACTATACTTATAGCTTTTGCATGCGTATTGACTCGCTGTGAAAACATTAAAATCTAACATTTAAAAAAAACATTGAGTTTAAACTCAGTACTATTGATTCTAAATCCAAAAGAGACATTGAAATTATATAATTCAAATTTTTATGCTTGGCTTATTCAATCTCTTACTTTCTTTTTGTACAGATTTTTCTCTTATTTATTTTCTGACTCTGTTTTGGACAGCTTTGAATCCTATGGAGTTTAGCAAATATTTACCCTGTTTCTTAATTTTGAGCACTTTATTCTGCTTGCTGTAAGCAACATCTTGCATTTTATTCCCTTTGTAGGACAGAATCTCATTTTATTATGTACTTATTGTAATTAATGGAGTTATGCAGTTGTTATTATCAATGATTTTAAATACTTAATTTTCTTTGATCTTCTTCAAATATTCTTATTATTTTGGGTTTTATTATTGGCTTGGATTTTAGCTTCTTTTTTTTGCTATTGTATTTATTCCTTATTATTTTATTTAGCGTTTTAAATGGTTTTTAGTTTTTACTTGTGATTTACTACTTACGTTATATGATTGTGATTTCATAATCGTTATATGTATTTTGTTTATTATTATATATAATCTACTTTATTTTATATTGTAGGATTTTATAAGTTACAATGCTTATGATGTTGTGACGTATTCGACAGTGTCGAACAAAAGGTAGCAAGTCAAACAGCCATGCCAACACATGTAACCTCAGGAGTTTAATTGATAGGAAATAAATATTTACAATACGAATTGTACACTTTTGACTCATTGGAGGATAATTAAGTAATTCGGTCTCGATTAGTTGTGAATAGAAAGTTCTAATAGCCTTCGGGAGAGTCTGGTCGGACATTTGCAAGAGACTAGAATTTGATCCGCTGCCCGGAGTTGCAGACGAACTCGTCTATCTTGAGAACGCCCAACAAGAGGAAGACGAGAGAGTTCAGTATAAGTCTCTGAGATCTCCAAAATCAGCACCCCCGCTTCGGTGCGATAACTTATTATCTACGACTGGCTAGTATTATAAATACACTTTTTTCCTACAGAAGAGTTTGGCTTATTCGGACGAATAGTGTCCCAAAGCAAACTAACGGTACTTCAAAACTTGCGGATTTTGCTATCTCACGACCTCAAAACAGAGCTAATGCTCTAACAGATGAGAACATCATCCAAAAAAATCTTTCATACCTCGGATCCAGAACTGAAAGTGAGTCTCTCTCATACTTCTCCTCGTTTCGAGATGGGGGGCTCCTCTCTTCTGTACGTTTCCCCCGATTTTCCCAGTTGAAGTGTTGAGGAGGTAAGGAGATCCGTATGAGGCTTGTCATCTGCTCGCCTGTGGAGCATTCCAAAGTCCAGACATGTCTCTTTTGATCTAGCTGATCCGATTCTCTATCAATCCTGATGTTTTCAATCTAGGCGTGACAACCCGACAGTTTTATAGTCTGGTTTGTGCATTTTGTCGTCTTCTTTGATGCCTCGGTCCAATTGTAAGAATCTGTATTTCGCAGAGAAGCTGTATAGTCTCCAGGGGGTCTTAGACCCCCCAGCGCAGACCGACACACGGGTGCTTTTAGTACGTTGCCTTCTTCTGGAATTATATGATTTTCTCTGAATTCTCACAATGTATATTGTCTTCTATGTTATATGTTGTATATAATTAAATTCTCAAGACTTCGGATGGAAATAAATTATTGTTTTCAGCCTTGGGAATCGTCAGGAAAAATGCAAAATGATTTGCGATTCCCTGATGGATGGAATACTGGTAAGGATCCTACAAAACTATGAAAATGAGTAGACAAAGGACAATTTAAAAAAAAAATCACTTGTGGATGCTTAATTTCTGTAATGATTAAAAAAAGAACAATTCATCGTAAATTTGAATCCTTTCCGATATGTAATTCTAAAGGCTTGGCTAATACTTTAAGATTTTTTATTATAACTAATTTATTTAATTTGCTTAAAAAAGTAGTTAGATTAAAAATTGCTACCAACTTTCAAAAAATATTTTAAAGATTGATCATTAGTAAAGTAAGATTCTTCTATTTTTATGCTCTTTGAATATGAATCAGTGCAAGCACCTAAATCTACAATTATTTATTAATTTATGAAATTTATTAATCGAAAAATTAAATTTCATTTAAAGGCGATTTCAAAACCCAATATTCACTCTGTTTTTCGTATTCCATCTGTTGGTCACAAGGATCGTAATTTATTTCTTAAAGACATAATTAAATTTCTATATCCCAATATTGATTAATCATATCATTTGAAACATCAACTTCAATTTTCGGTTTCTGCATATCATATTGAGTTTTGTGTTATCGTGTTCACATACACACTGGATGAACGGGTAGACAGACAGAGATAGACAGTCTCTTCTCTTCGGTAAATATAATTTATATATATATATATATATATATATATATATATATATATATATATAAACCCCTATTGACAAGGCAGTCGGCAACTCGCATTAATATGCAAGAAATTTTATCTTTAACTATTAGATACGGAACTAAAATCTTCAGAAACCTTTAAACAGTGTAAATCCAATCATCACTATTAAGAAAAATTCTCAGCCTTTAAAACAAAAAAATTAGATACCACAATATAAATAACAACCTTCCGTATGTTGTCATCTATCCTAAGTTCCATAAACAGCCTATTAAATTTAGATACATTACTTCATGATGAACACCTATATGTATAAACCTGGAATAATCTCTCTCGAAAATATCTCAACATAATCCCAAGTTTATTGAAGACGAAAATTTTACCTGGATAATTAAAAAACAATAATAAAGTTATCGAATTACTTAAAAATAATAAAATAGATACAATAGAAACCTAGGATTTTCAAGACCTCTTCCAAGCATCCCATTAGATAAATTACAAGAAGTCTTAATGAATTATTTCTATGACCTAAAAACTTACTTAACATACCAATAACATTGTGGAAAGATCTTACAAATTACTGTATTTACAATCTTTATTTTCAACGGGGAAAATATCTTTCGAAAAATTAAAGGCATCCCACAAGGGACCAGTTATTCATCTCTTTTCTTGCCAATTTATTTCTACACTTTTGAACGGAATATCGCTATTAATCTGAATTCTGCTTAGATTCATTGATGACCCTATTATTTTAACCATAAAGATTTTCATATACTAACAATAATCTGTATCCAAATGAACTTAAATTACAAACCAATAGCTATCAAGAACCAGTTATTTTCTGGACTTAATTATTGATTGTCAAAATACTTTAAAAATAGATATTTATGACAAAAGAAACGAGTTTAAATTGTAGTCAATAGATATATTTTTGGAACTCAAATACCTTCTAAAATCTACAAAAAACACTATCATTAATCAATTCAAGAATTAACAAAACATGCAGGATAAAAATCAATCAAGAAACAAATTCAGACCTTATAAATAACCTTAATAGTAATGAAATTCCTACCTCCTTCTAATACGAACCTTTAACTAATGGCTTTAAGACAAGTATGCATGTAGGTTAGAGCTATGCTGGCAGTTCTAATACTGTAGGGTCTCCTGCCAGACAGGTTCTAATGTGATTACTCCTCGAAAATGCATCTTTCAACTGTTTATTAATGGATTTCTAAATTCAAATATTATTTAACATTTAACTCGTTTCCACTTAATTTTTATATACACCTTTCCTTATCATCATTCCTTAATTTTATATACACCTTAATTTTTAAATACACTCTTTCCTTTTTTCATCATATCTTTAATCTTCATCGTTTTCAATGTAGATCGCTTCTCTATCGGTTTCCTTCCAATCTGCATCGAAACTCCCCAACCTTAGCAGTAACTTGATATTTCGTAAACATCCGACCCTACATGACGCGTTAAGTCTATTCCTTTGTCACGTCTCCCGTGCTGACAGCATCTCTCAGCTTAGGTTCTAAATTATTTCTATTATTTAGTATTTCATTAAAATTTTGGTTTATCATAATGTTCGGTAAAGGACAGTGTTTTTAGTTTTATGCCAGCACTGTTCGCAGAAAAAACATTATGATTTCACTATTTTTTAGCGGTTCGTATAGATTTTACTTAGCT